>PVIA01005382.1:0-116532 GCA_004024845.1 Tonatia bakeri
AGGTGCTGGCATGGGTGGTTTCTTCTGCGGTTTCTCCCCTTGGCTTGCGAATGGCCAACTTCTGGTGCCCACAGAGCCTTTTTTCTATGCCAGCACATCACTGATGTCTCTCTCTTTTTATAAAAACACAGGTTATATTGGATTAGGGCCCCACCCTTATGACCTCAGTTAACCTTAATTACCTGCTGTAAGGCCCTGCCTCAAATACAGTGCCATGTGGGGTTAAGACTTTTACACCTGAATTTGAAGGTGGGGTGTAGGGACAATGGAATCAGTCAGGCTCTCTCATCTGGGTGTCCCAGTGACTATGACTCAGCCGTGTGTTCATACAACCATGAATAAGGGCCCGCATGAATTAAACTTTGTTATATAACCAGAAGTTCAGGTATTGGCACCCCACCAGCTCTGTGTTCACTTAGTGTATAAGGGAGTTGCCAGGGCGCGCGGATCACCCACCCCCCGGAATAAAGGCTTGTCAGACGTCCCCATGACTCCGCTATTTCCTTCCAGCTGCCCAAGTCCCACCCGTGTTAACCTGCCTGACCATGAATGCTTGCAGGACATGAGGGGAAGCACAATTTTATCAAAATACTGTCTGTCTCTGTTTTCCTTTCAAGTTCTGTCCCACATTATCTTTTAATTGTTGCTTCTGTTAACCTACAGTTTTGGGGAATAGATTGACAAATTTCCTCATAGCCAATAATGGTTATGTTATTGCCCCCAGTTGAAGACTTTCTTCAGGTTAATGCTATGCATTAGGAAGGAAAATTGTGTACCAAGGAGGTATTTAAATGGTGCCTTTTTAAAACCATTCCTTTTATTGAGGGAGGGGAAATTATATTTTGACCCAAAGAGCTGTTGTGGATCATGGGATTTACAAACAAAAATTGCTAATGAAATGTCTCTTATTTGGGTAAAGGTATCACCTCTGACAAGTACCAATTTATTTTCCTGTATCTATGTTGTGGTTTTTTAAAGATTCTACATATAAGTAAGAATTTTATTTTTAATATAGTGAAGTATATTAATGTTTCTTAAGAATTGGTGTTTTTGCCTTTTGTTTAGGAAATTCTTCTTTAGCCTAAAATCATAAGTATACTTACTCTTATTTTCTTCTCAGTTTTATAAATTTGCTTTGGTTTTAATCTACCTAAAATGTATTTTCGTGTTAGGTATAAGGTAGAAATCTGTTTTTCCTCACAAATGGGTATCTAAGTAGCCACTTATTAAATAGCCTTCCCTTTCCTTATATTTTTAAAATGCTACTTCTATAATACATGAGATTCATCAAAAAAGAAAGAAAGAAAAGAGAGAAATGCTTCTTATTTGGCTTTCAGTAAATGTTAAGTCCTTTGCTTTGCTTTAATAAAATTTAAGATATTGTTATTGAAAAATAGATTTCTGAGAAGGAGTGCAAGTACATTAGGAAAAAAACTCATAATGTCTCCTGAAGCAGAAATGGGCATCAAATAGCAAAGCGACCTTTTAAACGTTCTTGGTTTTGTCATGGATGCCACTGTCCTAATGATTTCTGAGACACACACAGAGCAAATGGATCTCTTAGTGCCGCAGGTAGCTAGCGCTCCCTTCCACCAGCATTGTCTGAACCCATGGTGATTCTGTATGCTTCCTTTCTCCTTTTGCACATTCTCTCAAGGTTCAAATAAATATACACTCAATGATATCTTCTTCAAGTCATTGACATCTTCTGTTTTTTTCACCAGAGCTGCAGGTGTGTAGTTGTATAGCAACCCAGTATTTCTCTGTTGTTCCTCTTTGTTCTTCCTCTACCATCACCGGCAGGAATTCAGAGATATAAAAAAACCCTGAATGTATGCAACTTTGTTCCAACAAACAGCTCATTTCTGCAAAGGCCATCAGCTCAGCTGCCCATAATTCCCTAGGAGTTTTTTTTAACTTTTCCCTGTAAATCATCTTGTTTGTATGTTTTCTTTTGTTTCAAACAAAGAGATCTGCTTTAAACAGCTAGCTGGTTTTGCTAGATTGGAGAAATTACCCTCAGAAAGACTGGAGGGAACATGGGAAATTTATCTATTGACTGAAAATTTTAAGTAGCAGTCCTGGAGGTAATTTACATTACAGAAAAAGAAGCATGGGGTTGCCTTGGGATTTACAGGCATTTTTGTTAGAAAGGAAAATATCATACATTCGACCAAAATGGATTGAATGGTTCAATGCACCTAGCATTCTTTTCATTGGTAAACAGTTTGAAAAATCCAGCAAGTGAGAAATGAAACACTGATATGGTTTAAAATTGAAACCTCTCCAATAAATTTAATACTTATCTCAAGTATCAAAGATTTTTGTGTTCAAAATATAGAGCTTTGGTCTACATTACACAGTGTACCAGGGGAGCACACTGTGCTACAGACCTGGTTAGTGACAAATCTGTGCTCATGAACTTGTGATTCAGTGGAAATGGGCAAAGGCGTATTTGGAAAGCAGTAACTTAGAATTTATAAAGAAGACATATATCCACATACACTTCAGAAAAGGCACGTTAAGAGTCACAGAGCAAGCAAAAACTGTGTTTCCTAGTATCTGATACCCACAAAATTCTGGAAATAGGCTGTCTATTGAGCTGTTGAAACTAAAAGTATAAACATTAGGAGGTTAAGTTAAGTGGAACAGAGAGGGCAGGAGGTTGGTAATAGGTAGGTGGTGTCTAAAAGTTGCTTTAAAAAAGCATTTGTTTGGAGGGAAATTAGCAAGATTTATGACTCCTGCATTCTTTGTAGACTATCATGATTTACAAATAACTAGTTAGCAATCTCCTGACTCTTAGTAGGCTATTAATACATGGTAACTTCCTTCTCTACTTCCTTTCAAAGTCTTGATTTTAGAGAATTTAGCAAGGAAGTACCATAAATTAACTGAGTTAACCTACATTTTGACCAATAGGTCTTTTCTATTCCATTACATTTTTAATAGAAATGTGTAATCACTTATTTTATATACATGCACACTTGTATGTATGTGTATCTGTGTGTATGTATGTGATATAATGTGGAATATGGGTCATCTGTATTTTAATGAACATATAATGAACATGACAGGTTTTTAACCTGTACATGTCAATGTCCTCAGTGGTGGCAAATCTTTATTGGGAACAATAAAGTCATTTGGAGCTAGCTCTGATGAACCTAGCTACCTACTTACCATTGATCACATTCGATAATAGTCTCAAAGAAAAAAGTTTCCATGACACTCATATCAGCCATTGGGATGATGCCCTGTCTCACCTTCTCTCTGTGCTGCAATCACCTTGAATAAGAGAGTAGCAGAAGCTTTTAAAATAATAACTATCACTAGAAGAAAGCATCCAACTTTCTAGGTTAACTTTGAATGATGTTTCTCATTGTATGTGTAAGTTCCAGTGTGAATGCATGTTTATTTTTTATTTGCTTTAGTTAGGAACATTAGTTGGGTTTCGTCTCATGTAGGAGTGTGGCATTGGACCTTAGGAAAATACTGCTATCATCAGTGATTTTTGTGGTATGTCAGTTGTACAACCAAGAACTCACAGATTAAAAGCAAACAAAACTCCTTCCTTTTTTTAATAAAATAGTAAAGAAGCAAAATGTTGTTCTCTTTGGTGATTTTAAACTACTTTAATAATATTCTTAGTAAGCAATTCTGGGTTAGAGATCCAAAACATGTTCAAACAATTTTCTTGGCTTATTTACAGTAATTAGCTTTGAAAGTCTTCTTTAGTATGCAATTTTCTAGTTTGTCTGCAAATCAAAACCTATTTATATGTAATTCAGAGACTGTATAATACCTTACTTCAATTTCATCTGGTAAATCAGTAACATTTCTCTTTCTACCTATAAAAATCAATTCCATGAGTCCGTCATAGTAAATGTATTTTTTCATTTATTCAGCTAGATTTACCATTTCTAACTGAGCAGAGATAGCAAATTGCTTACCCAGAATCCATTTTCTCCTTTTTCCTGGGCAATGAGCCCAGTGGGGGTGAACAGGGACAACAATGATATTTCTTCACTTAGGCCAATGAAATATAAGCTGAAGGTTTCTGGAAAATGTCTTCAAAGGCTTCTGTCCTTTTGCCCTGACCCCTTTCTTCTTACCAGCTGGTTGGAATGTAGTCATGATAACTGGAATTCCAACATTTATTTTAAAACATGAGGTAACCTTAGGATAGATACCAGTGCTAAGCATGTTAGATTAGAAAGAGAGATGGAACTTAGGTCCCTGCTGATAGCCTGAAGTACCTACCTTCCAGTTCCTTTCACGTGAGTGAAAAATAAACCCATATATTTCTGAGCCACCATTACCTTGAACTTTCTGTTCTATGCAATTGAATGTAATATCTTATATGCTAAACTCAATTTCATTAGCTTTTATTTATTTTATTATTTATTTGCCAATTTAAGAAAGTCTTATGTCTACCTATTCGTTCTTATAAAACTGTCATTACTGAACCAACTACATAGCCTGATCTCTCCTATTGCATCTTGGCCTGTTGCTGCAACCATGTTAATCTGCTTAATCCTACTCCCGCCATGATTTATCAGTCTGTTTCCAATTTACTCTTACAAAAGCTATTTTAATTTTCTGTATTGGTGATGTTCAAATTTAGGTACAAAGATTGCAAGAAAATGATTTCAAAAGACAGGAAATACAAGCCAGCTCACAAATATAAAATGCTTCTTTAGTATCCCAGAGTTTGCTCATGGTAGAGTATGTTGAAACCAGTGCAGCTGTGCCTGTGTTTTTTTAATGTTTGTAGTTTGTTATTTGCATATGTAACAATATAGGTTAAAATTTTAAAATAAGTAAAACTAAAGTAGAAGTAAGAATGGGAAAGACAAAGTTTAGGAAGATCATGAAAATCCCACTTTTTTAGGAGGAATGTATCTTTTTTTAAATTAAATTTATTGGTGTGACATTGGTTAACAAATTTACATAGGTGTACAATTATATAATAATGTATACAATATACATCACGTATTGTATTGTGTTCACCACCCCAAGTCAAGTCTCCTTCCATCATCATTTATCCCCTCTTTATTCTCTTCTACTCCCCCACCCCCTTTCCCTCTAGTAATCACTGTACTGTTGTCTGTGTCTATGAGGTTCTTTTTATTTCTTAAAAAGAAGTCACCTTTTTTATGCAGCCACCAACTCCCTGACAGCTGTCAATGTGTTCTCTGTTATCTCTGAGTCTGTTTCTGTTTTGTTAGTTCATTTTGTCCATTATATTTCACATATAAGTGAAATTATATGGTACTTGTCTCTCTCTGACTGGCTTATTTCACTAAGCATAATACTCTCCAGGTCCATTAATGCCATTGCAAAAGGTAAGATTTACTTCTTTTTCACAGCAGAGTAGTATTCCATTGTGTAATTGTACCACAACTATTTTATCCACTCACCTGCTGATGGGCATTTAAGCTGCTTCCAAATCTTGTCTCTTCATAAATAATGCTGCAGTGAACATAGGGGTGTATACATTCTTTAACAATTAGTGTTTGGGGTTTCTTTGGATAAATTCCCAAAAGCAGAATTACTGGGTCATAAGGCAGTTCCATTTTTAATTTTTGAGGTAATTCCACACTGTTTTCCACAGTGATGGCACCAGTCTGCATTCCCACCGTGTGCAAGGGTTCCCTTTTCTCCACATCCTTGACAACAATTGTTTGATTTATTGATGATAGCCATCTCAACAGGTATGAGGTGATATCTCATTATCGTTTTAATTTGTATTTCTCTGATGACTAGTGATGTTGAACATCTTTTCATAAGTCTATTGGCCATCTATATGTCCTCTTTGAAGAAGTGTCTGTTCAGGTCCTTTGCCCCCTTTTTAAATTAGATTGGGGTTTTTTTGGTGTTGAGTTATATAAATTCTCTAAATTTTTGCATATTAACCCCTTATCAGAGATATAATTGGCAAGTATGTCCTTCCATTCAGTGGGTTGTCTTTTATTTTTGTTGATGGTTTCCTTTGCTGTGCAATAACTTTTTAGTTCGATGTTCTATTTGTTTATTTTTTTATTTTGTTTCTTTTGCCTGAGGAGATACATTAGAGAAATTGTTGCTACCAGAACCAAAGGAAGGTGGAAGCAAGGGAGAGAGAAGGGTTTGGCTGGGGGTGGGGCTGGGGAGTAAACACAGACAACTGTAATTGAACAACAATAAAATAGTCTAAAAAAAAGAAAAAAAATGTCTGAGATTTTCCTGCCTATATTTTTTTCTAAGATTTTTATGTTTTTGAGTCATGCATTTAGGTTTTTAATCCATTTTGAGTTTATTCTTGTTTATGGTGTAAGAAAGTGATCTGGCTTTCTTTCTTTCTTTCTCTCTCTCTCTTTCTTCACAATAGCTATTCAATTTTCCTAACACCATTTATTGTATTGAATAGACTGTTGTTTTTTTTAACCACATTGTACATTCTTTCCTTCTTTGTCAAATATTACCTGATTATAAAGATGTGGGTGTGTAACTGATTATGGGCTCTCTATTCTGTTCCATTGATCTATATGTCTATTTTTATGCCAGTACCTTGCTCTTTTGATTACTGTGGCCTTGTAATATAGTTTGATATCAAGTAGGATAATTCCTCCAACTTTGGTCTTCTTTCTCAAGACTACTGTGACTCTTTTGTGGTTTCATATAAATTTTTGGAAATACATCATTGGTATCTTGATAGAAATTGTGTTGAACCTATAGACTGTTGGATAGTATGGACAATTTAATGATGTGAATTCCTCCTATCCATGAACATGGTATATGCTTCACTTATTTGTATTTTCATCAGTTTCTTTCTTCAGTGTCTTATAATTGAATACAGGTCTTTTACATCCTGGGTTAAATTTATTCCTAGTAATTTTTTGATCTAATTATAAATGGAATTGTTTCATTAGTTCCTTTTTTGATAGTTTATTATTGGTGCATAAAAATGCAACTGATTTCTGAATATTAATTTTGTATCCTGCTACTTTATTGAATTCATTAGTCAGTTCTAGTAGTTTTTTGATAGATTGTTCAGAGTTCTCTATATGTAATACCATGTCATCTGCAAATAATGACAGTTTTACTTCTTTCTTTCTAATTTGTATGCCTTTTTATTTCTTCTTTTTCTAGTCTCATTGCTGTGGCTGGAACTTCTAGTACTTACTATGTTTAATAACAGTGGTAAAAGCAGACATACCTGTCTGCTTTCCCTGAATTTAAGAGAAATACTTTTAGTTTTTGCCTATTCAGTACCATGTTGGCTGTGGGTTTGTCATACACAACTTTTATTATGTTAAATTATCTTCCCTCTGCTCCCACTTCGCTGAGGGTTTTTATGACAAATGTGTGCTGGATTTCATCAAATGATTTTTCTGCATCTCGATATAATCATGTGATTTTTATCTTTTATTGTGTTTATGTGGTATATCAAATGTATTGATTTGTGAATATTGCACCAACCTTGCATTCCTAGAATAAATCCCACCCAATCATGTTGTATGATTTTTTCAATGTATTGCTGGATCCAGTTTGCTAATATTTTGTTGAAGATTTTAGGGATATTGGCCTATAATTTTCTCTCATTGTAGTGTCTTTATCTGGTTTTGGAATTAGAATAATGCTGACCTCATAAAATAAGCTTGAGAGTATTCCCTCCTCTTGAATTTTTTTAATAGTTTCAAAAGGATAGGTGTTACTTCTTTGAATGTTTGGTAAAATTCACCTTTGAAGCAATCCAGTCCAGGACTTTTTTTTGTTGGGAATTTTTCTTATTACTGCTTCAGTTTCATTAGTTATAATCAGTCTATTCAGATGTTCTGATTCTTCCTGATTCAGGTTTGGAAGATTGTATGTTTCTCAGAATTTATCCATTTCATCTAAATTGTGTAATTTGTTGGCATATAATTGTTCATAATATTTTCTTACAATTCTTTGATTTTCTGCGGTATCAGTTGTTACTTATCTTTCACTTCTGATTTTATTTATTTGTGTCCTCTCTCTTTTTTCTTAGTCAGTCTGGTTAAAAGCATGTCAATCTTGTTTATCTTTTCCAAGGACCAGCTCTTGGTTTCATTGATCTTTTGTGTTGTATTTTAGAGTCTATTTTGTTTACTTCTGCTCTGATCTTTATTATTTACTTTCTTCTACTTATTTTGTGCTGTTAGTTTTCTTTTTTCCCATTTCCTCTATGTGTAAAGTTAGATTGTTTATTTGAGATTTCTGTTGTTTCTTCAGGTTTTCCTGTAATGAACTTCCCTCTAAGGACTGCTTTTGCTGTGTCTTATAGATTTCGAGTTGTGTTTTAATTTTAATTTTTTCAAGGTATTTTTTAATTTCCTCCTTGATCTCATTGTTAGCCTATTCATTATTTAGTAGCATACTAAGGAGGATTAAATTATTTTGATAAGGGATGAAATAATGAGCATTTCAAAAATAATAGGAATGAGTGAATCTCTGAGAGAACAATTCATGACAGTGGCAATTCAGTTTCCTGAGTTCTTTATCCACTATGAATCTCTGGGTTTTCAGAATTATAAAATCACACTGTAAGGCTCTTCAGAACTTGGAATTGAAGGTTTAAATAAAGAAAGAAAATTACAGGAGGAATAGAAAGGAGGGTGGGCTTCTCTCCAGGAAATATTTCTACTAATTAAAATATTTCTGCTATTTAAAAACCAGTTCTGTGTTACATTTCTCATTTGCTGTATTTTCAGTATAGTCAACTAATTTCAGAAATGTAATTCATGCTTTCAATAAGAGTTACCTCAATTATGTCCTTGTTTTTGATCAAGAATGTACTCTTGATCACTAAGTACTAAGTATCAGTCTTACTAAGTACAAGGGAAATTTCCAAACCTTGGTCTCTCAGTCTATGACATAAAAGAAGTCAATATCTCATTTAATACCTACATCATAATGATTCAAAGATCTGCCAATATAGCCAGGAGTTCAGTATCTTTTTCTTAGGTTTATTTTCCATTTTCTTCAGCCCCTAGAGTGATCTGTTTATCAGTACTTGTTGCATATCAATCGTTCTGGTAACCAGTTTCCATATGGTGGGTGGTTGGGATATTCCCATACCAAGCAATTCTCCAACACCAGCTGCCAGTCCTACCTGGATATAGCATCAGATCCCATAGG
The DNA here is from genome assembly GCA_004024845.1 of Tonatia bakeri. Lineage (NCBI taxonomy): Eukaryota > Metazoa > Chordata > Mammalia > Chiroptera > Phyllostomidae > Tonatia > Tonatia bakeri. Next base: position 9,142 of record PVIA01005382.1, read on the forward strand.
TTAAGGGCGCAGTCCTATAGGACTTCCTACCAGGTCACCCCTTCAGACACTCATTCACATACTGTGCTTCTGAACAACTGGCTATAAGTCAGAGGCTCCAAAGGCCCCTTCCCTGGGTTTGATTAATTTGCTAGATTGGCTCACAGAACTCAGAAAAACATTTTACTTACTATCAATAGATCACTGCTTTATTATAAGAGTATATAGTTCAGGAACAGCCACATGGAAGAGGTGTGTAGGGAAAGGTATGGGGATAGAGCATGGACCTTCCATGCCCTCTAAGGTATCTTCTGACCAAATTTCCAGGTGTTCACCAACCCTGAAACTCTTCAAACCCTATCCTTTTGAGTTTTTAGGGAGGCTTCATTAGATAGTTGTGATTGACTAAATCATTGGCCATTAGCATTGGAATAGGCTTGGAGTGTCTGAAGGACAGCAAGGGCAGTGTGATTAGATTATCATGAAGGAAGGAAGGAAGGAGTTTTAGGAGGAGTTAGAGAGGCAGGCAGGGGCTAGGGTTTCTAGGCTTTGTAGAAAAACCACAAGTTTGGGTTTTATTCATAGAAGCCAGTAGAGAGTTTTATGCAGGAAAGTGATTCATATCTCAAGATGATCACCCTGGCTGTTCTGTGAGGCATGGAATATGGGGGATGGAGAGGGAGGGGAAGTGTGGAAGCAAAGAGGCCAGTTTGGAGGCTGTTAACTATTCCAAGTAAGAGAACAAGGTGGTCTGGAGTCGTGCTGCATCATCAGTAGAGATGTAGATCCTACTTTAAAATAAAGCTGTACAAAAATGACATTTAACCTGCTAAGTGTGGTTCGTAGGTAGTGTTTACTATTGACACAGATTATGCAAAATATGATGGTATTGGAATCAAACTCCAGGGCTGGAGCTTTCACAGAGACACCAGACTTAGCAATAGACATGGATGTGACAGTCAAGTCTCAGAGCGCAGCTTTTGTCACCCAATTAATATTTATTCCAGAAAGCAAGTTTTTGTGTGTTTTATTCAACCATCCTAACACCTTGGTTAGAGCTGAGGAGGATTTCTGTTAATTAGCATAGGACAAAAAAGAAAGACAGCAAATAATTAAGTTTTCACTTAAAAATTTCTGGAAGAGTAATTTGGCGTGCAGGGATTATTGACACTCACATATTCAGAACATACGATTTGTGTCTACCTGGCTGTGTACTTTTGTCTCAGCTGAGTGTTTTCTGGCCCATTTTGCCTCACAGATATTCCACCTGTCAGATGGAAGCAGGTTTGTTTTGTTATGTCCTAACCTGTGTTCAGATAAACTGGCGTACTTCCAGGGAATAATAACATCGTAAGCCTCCACCAGGTTTATGTAGGAAAAGAAAAGTTCCCTATCACGTTTAGCAGCAGTCTTTCCTGGTATTTCTTGGTGTACAGTGGGAAGCTGAGCTCTAGTGCAGATTATGTATTAGAAATACAGATTAAATATTCCTTTGGATCAAAGTCATAGGTTGGTCTAAAATAGCAATTAGTTCCACTGATGCATCAATTTGCACATTTTTTGAGGAGTCCATTTATCCAGTCCATTTATTTAAGAAGCTGCAAGCTTCTTTCCAAAAGTTATTGAGCTGGTAGCAACCAAGGAAAAGAAGCCAATATATGCATGGTTTATGCTCCAAATCCTTAAATATTTATATTCCTTTCTTGGTGGGAAACTGGGATATCAAGCGTTTTGTTTTCTTTACCTTCTAAATGTAGAAAAATTTGACAGTTATTTTCTGTCCAGTAGAGTCACCCTTTACAGTGAATTTCAGTTAATGAAATTAATTAAACAGGAAACAAAGTAATTAGCATGTGTTGAATTCCTCCTTTGTGCTAAGCATGTTTCATACATATCTTTTAAAAATACATTGTTTAACTTTCCACTTTAAAGTCATTTCAAATTTCAAGAAAAGTTGCTAGAATAGGACAGAGAACTCCCAAATACACTTCACCCAGATTCACACTTGCTTTACAATTCTCTCATTCACTCTAATATTATTTTTTTTCTGGACCAATCAAAAGCATGTTGCATACCTAATATTCCTTTAGCCTTCCACTTTCAATAGTTAACCTATTTTTACCTATGTTTTTCTCTTTGTTTTTTCTATGTTTTCCTCTCACCTAGGTTTTTTACCTATGTATTTCTCAAATACAAGGATATTCTCTTATGTATCCATAGTATACTTATCAGATATGGGAAATTTGACATTGATACAATATTTAAACAAATCAATAGTCCACATTCCTACTTTTTATCAGTGGTCCAATCATGTCTTTTGTAGCATCTTCACTCCTTCACCCAGGGTGCAGTGCTGATTGCAGTGGCTCAGCTTCTTCCATCCCCTTCAGTGGAACACTTCTTTAGTCTTGTTTATCCCGTCTGCCATGACTTTGACACAGCTTAAGAATATAGGCCAGTTATTTTATAGACTGTTTCTCAGTTTGGACTGTTTTCATAGTTCCTCCTCATTAGAGTTAGGTCTGTATTCCTGCTCAGAATACCACAAAAGTCCTTGTGTTCTTATCAGGCTGTTACATCTGAATGCGCAGTATGTAGCTGTTCCTATTTATTTATTTATTTGGTTTATGCTAAAGAAAAACTGAATTTATTGTCTTTTTTATTTTATTTTATTTTAATTGTTGTTGCAGTACAATTTTCCATCTTTTGTTCCTCTTTAGAGATTCTCATTTTGATTTACCAGACAAAATATTGCCTTTTTAAATTATAAGATGTATATTTTCCCCCTCGAAAATAATAAGCAACCTCAGGGATTTTAGTCAATGCTTACGACCATGTATATATAATGATTTTCATCAAGCTTCACCCTCCCAATAGATTTAGCATCTGTTGATGATTCTGACTTGAAGTGATCTTAACTTTTATGGTGGCAAAATAGTTATTTTGTGTTTTGGGCACTTCCTCCACACTTGTTTGCATTCTACTGCAGAGAAGAACCCTACTTTTGCCATTAAGTGTATTTATTTATTATCAGTATGGACTCATGGACTTCTATTTTATTCAGTGGGTTATAATCCATTACTATCACTAATTAAAAAAATATTTTATGTATTCATTTTCAGAGAGGGGAAGGGAGGGAGAAAGAAAGTGGTTGCCTCTGGAGCAACCCTACTGGAGACCTGTCCCACAACCTAGGCATGTGCCCTGACTGGGAATCGAATCAGTGACCCTTTGGTTCTCAGTCCAGCACTCAGTCCACTGAGACACATCTGCCAGGGCACTATCATTAATTTTTATGTGCAGATTTTTTTAGACTTGGTCTGTGGGAGCCTCTTCAAGCTAGCGCTGGGGTGGGAGGTTTAGTGTGTGTGTTGTTTATATTTTCTTAAGGTACCTTTAAAAATTTGTAATTCTAGAATAATTTAATAGAAAGATTGCAAAGAAAACAGAGAATTCATTCCTACCACCACTACCATTGCCATATCTGTACTAATTTTCTAGGGCTGCCATAGTAGAGTACAGTAGTCCCTCCTGTCTGGGAGGGATACTGTTGTTCTAAGAACCACAGTGGATGCCTGAAATTATGGGTAGTACTGAACTCTATAGATACTCATTTTCCTGTACATATATACCTTTTCACTTAAAGGAAGACTTTATGGCTTCTTCTTAGCACATGCGAATTATCAGCATCACTACTCTTGTGCTTTGGGGCCATTACTAAGTAAAATAAGGGTTACTCCAACACAAGCACTGTGATACCCTGATACCCTGACAGTCAATCTGACACCTGGGATGGCCACCTAGTAGCACGTACAGCATGGATATGCTAGACAAAGGGATGATTGGCTGCCAAGGTGGGATGGAGTGGGACAGCAAGAGATTTCATCACAATACTCACAGCAGCATGCAACTTAAAACTTACAAATGTTTATTTCTCAAAATTTTTTTGTTTAATATTTTTGGACTGTGGTTGACCAGGGGTCACTGAAACTTCAGAAATCAAAACTGTGGGTAAAAGGGGATTGCTGTACCTCAGACTGGGTAGGCTAAACAATAAACTTATCACAATTCTAGAGGCTAGAGATCCAAACTCAAGGTGTTGGCAGAGTTGGTCCCTTCTGGGGACTGACACGGAAGGATCTGTTCTGGGCTCCCTCCTTGGCTTATAGACAGCCTTCTCTCCAGGTCTCACCACATTGTCTTCCCTCCAATCACTCTCTGTGTCTAAATTTCTCCTTTTTATAAGGATACCTAGCATATTGGGTTAGCACCCATCCTAATCTCATTTTAACTTGATTACCTCTGTAGAGATCCCATCTCCAAATGAAGTCACTTTCTTAGGTACTGGGGGTTGAACTTCAACATAAGAATTTTCAGGAAACACAATTCAACTCATAACAACTACCTCTGTAAGAAACCAATTTCACTTATTTCTGTTTCATCTTCCTGTGCTGTTTTCTGAAAAAACTAAGCAGATTTATTAACTTGTCCTGTTTTTCCTCCAAAGATTTTTCCACTTCGCTCTTTGTGCTTAACAATATAATCTAGAAAACACTTCATAACAATATGTAAATATTTCCCTCTTTTTTTTTATAGCTGCATAGATATCAATGTGTAAATGTGTCATCATTTATTTAACCTATTTCTTGTTTGGTTATTTAGGTACTTTCCAATATTTTGCAGTTACAAATCATATTACCATGAACGATCACATGCATGTGTATTTTCATACTGTTTGAAGTGTATCATCAGCATAAATTCCAAGAAGTAGTAGGATTTGCTGGGTCAAAAGGCAAGTGCATATGTAGTTGTACAGATATTGACAAATTCCCTTCATAAGATTTGTACTATTTTTTTATATCTGCAAACAATACTTTAAAGTGCCTTTCAATGCTTGAAAGTTATCCACATTGTCAATATTTTTAATTTTTGTTAGTCTGGTGGGTGAGAAATTGTACATAAGTATAGTTTAAATTTGAATTTCTCTTATGAGTAAAACCAAACATCTTTACATATGTTTAAAAACATTTTAATGTCTATACATGCCTTTTGGTCATATTTATGTCATTTTTTATCTTTTCCTACTTAATTTTATATATTTTGGGTATCATTTTTTATTGTATGTATTTCAAATATTTCCCTAGACTTGTAATTTTTCTTTTTACTTTGCTGTATATTAAAACTTATGTAGTTAAACCTGTCAATGCTTTATTACATTTGCATTTTGAGATATGATTAGAAAGCCTTTTCCTACACAAAAATTATAGATGAATACACTTATGGTTTTTTTACATATAGATCTCAGTCAATTTGTATCCTATTATTGTATTTTTGCATATTATGTGATGAGTAGATCTAATTTTAAATTTTACCTTTTTCAAGTGTGTATCCCTTTGTCACATCATTTTTCTAAAGCCTAAATTTACCCCAAACTAATATATTATCATTATCGTATGAGCTGTCACCTTTATCACATACTAGTTTCCACATGATGTTGAATCTATTTCTAGACTTCCTATTCACTTAGTCTGGTCATCTCTCCACATACCACTCCATTGTCTTAATTATAGTGAATTTATAATATTTAGTGTCTGGTAGGCCTAGTTACCTTTCATAGCTATTCTTTTTTCAGTGTCATCCTAGTTATATGCTTGCATGTTAGTATTCATTAAGAATAGTAGATTTTACTATACTATATAATACTATAAGGTATTAAATACTATAAGCTAGTATATAGTGTTAAAGTATCAGTAGCAAACAACATCTTGATATTTTAGCTCAGAGAGAGAGAACACTGATATCTTGATGATGTTGGATGCTCCAAAGAGAACAAGGTGGGAGGGAGGATGTTTTAGTTTCTTTACATGGACTTTGAACATTATTTTTTTAGGTTTATTTGTAAATTTTTTGTTGTTTATTTTTAAGTTCTTTTTATCTATGATACTGTAGATTTTTTCTTCCATTAGTTCTTAGATATTATTTGTGTATGTGCAAGCTGTTAATTTTTTATGTTAATTATATTTATCTTGCTTTCATTGTTTGAATTAGTTTTATTTTTGATTCTCTAGAGTGTTTGGGTATATTGTCATGGCATCTGCAAATATAAATAATTTATTTTCTGTCGTAGCTCTAATTGTTTTCTCCTGTCTAATTGCATTAACTAATTATAATATCATATGACCTTGGTGGGAATGCTTCTATTGTTTTCCTATTAAGTAACATGCTTGATTTATGATGTATATGCAAGTATGTATGTGGATGAACAGATAGATAGATGTGAGGTTTTCTTCAGTTGCTTCTTAGAACACTGCCTTCTCTCTCTGGCCTCATCACCCACATTTACTCCTTTAGCCTGTTGTTACATGTGACTGCTGTTTAATGTGTAATATAAGTTGGCAAAAGTGTGAAGGGGGAAAATGGCTAAGCTTTTTTGAGTGCACATCACAAGTATTTAGTGTATTTAGTGCCTTTGAATTTTCTCTACTTTCTTGTGTCCATTTATTTTGAATTACAGTTACCCCCAAGCTTCATATGTTTTTTCCCTTTAATCTATTTTAAAGCATTCTAAGCCAGCAAATTTCAACTGGTATGCCACAGCACACTGGTGCAGCACAAGAATTTTTAAAATATGTAATATTTGACTGTTCAGTCAGTGTCACTGACCTCTTTTCCCTTAGATTGTCAAATTAAAAAAATGACAACAGCCAACACAACGATAGCCATCTGGTGTGAATGAATAAAAATTACACCTATTTTTTTGTCAGATTGGCAAAAAATACATTTTTTGATGTGCTGCAGAATTTTAGTAATTAGTTTATATGTGCCATGAGATGAAAAAGGTTGAAAGTTGCACTTCTAAGCTCTTTCTGTTTATATCTTATCTTGTTATCTTTTAGGAGTTTCTTGTTCTTTTTGTTTTCCTGAACAGGTGTGAATTTATTGTCATTTTAAAAATAGTCTTTTTTGCCATTTCATGGTACTTAGGTGAAGAAGAAGGATCCACCTGATACTTTGATTTAATGCCCCATTTAAACATGTGATGTGGGCTGACTAATGCATCCCTATTTTCCCAGGACTTTTCTGTGATAGCACTGAAAGTCCCAGGTCCCAGAAAACCCCTTAGTCTCTGGAAAATAGGAACAATTGTTTATTCTATTTCCATAAGACTGAAGGAAAATTACTTTCACTTACTTTCTATATCTGACTGATAACTTCAGTAGTGTTTTCTCCCATCTACTCATGAAAAGCAGTTCAGATCATCAAAGTGGTAAGAGTGGTAGAGGGTGTTGGGTGTTGGTGGAGTCAGATGAATGGAAAAATTTAGAAAGAGTATAGATATCCAAGAAGGATAATATATTATGAGCTTCAAGGCAGATGTGATAGAATTATTATCATTGGGCTATATAGGAAGATGTACTTCTTCTTAAAGTACTGAGGAATGAAAGATAAGGTTCACTGCTGCATCCACCCCAACTCCACACCTATCATACCTTCTACTTGAGTGTTTTACTAGTTGGTTCTATGTTCACAGCATTAACTTGTCATGTATCATGGTGTACATTTTGATACCTGTATCAAGTCAGGAGTCTTAGAACCTTTTTGCACAAAAGAGAAGGAGAGACCAACTCCACACATGGAGGAAGGGGAACACCTTACAAAAGAAATGACATCTAAGATGACAGTGAATAAAGAGGGGGCTTTGTGAGTCCTCTTGAATTGTGTATAAATAAGGAAGTAGAATCTCTTGAGGGTGTTCCTTTAAAATACAGCTATTTCAAAACGAATTTCCCTTCAGCCACACGTCCAAATCAAATGCTGTTCTCCATTGTTGGCACAGGACACGCTGACTGGTGTCAATGCAGTGCTGAGGGTCATGTCTACTTGGCCAACCTCTGGGAGCGCAGGTACTTCCATTTCTACCGGTTAAATCACATGCTTGTCAGAGTCAGTTCACTTTGTTCTTAGCTTCACAGGGCAGTTGTACTTAGCAAATGACTTAATTTGATCAAATATTTATGCCAGTTGTACTTATGTATTAGGACTTTAATTAAATATTTAAAAATCAATGAATTGTGAGTTTTAAAAAGTTATTATTCCATCTAAAACACAATTGAATGCTTTGGAAAGACTCTATCAAAGCTAGTCAGAAAATAAAAATATTCTGATGAATTATGTGTGGACAACTATATAAATATTGGGGGATTATAAACCTAGAAGCATTCTGAACTCTGCTTATGTCAAAATCATAAATATCCCCAAGTATTTTTATTAAAGTGTCTCACTTCACTTCAAATAAATTGAAATAAAAGAATAAATCATAAATTGGAAATAGTAGATTATGTCTCAAGGGTATAATTCATAGAAGAAAGATTTGGAACTCCAGTTTCAATACTCAAAGGAAAGATCATGACCTTTTGCAAATTGTTGCCAATGAATGTAGGTTAATATACTTCAAGTTCAGTGATGGGTATGCAAAGCCTCCCTCCATGAACCTGGCCATGCTTTAGAAATCAGAGAAGGCACTCAGGTAAAGCAGAAGTTGACCCTTCCTTCTCAAAGTTCAAGGTTGAGGGATAACCCAAACTTTAACCCAAATCAACACACTTCCTATTTGAAGAGAAAAATGTAACTCAGAAGGATAAACATCATTGATTACAAACAAGCAGAAACTATGCTCATCAGAGGATTTGCTCTTATGAAAATTAATGGAGTGGGCTGAAACTGGATGAAAATTTTTTTTTGAGTAAAATATTCTTCTCAGGAGGGGTAGGAGGAGAAGTTTCTAGTTAACAAGCACACACCCCCAAAGATGGGGATGGCATCCAGAGGTTCCCGGCAGGCCTCCTGGAGGCCAGTGTAGAACGGGCAGCAAGCCACAGCAGTGCTCTACGCAGGGCCATCCCCAAAGGATCTCCCCAGCCTCTTGCCACATGGACTCTTGGGTGTTACTCATTTGCTTCTGGTCTAAGTTATAGCTTTGCCCCTTGAGAATTTATTTCCTCAGTCTTTCCTTGAGTAACTCAGTCACTTGTCTCCTTCTCAGGATCAGCTCAGGCCCTTGACTAAATAATATTTACAGCCCTTTGTTGTGTTATTTTTAAGGGAGGTCCTTCTCCAGGCCATGGTCCTTCTTATATGAGAATTTGCTGGGCCCCATCCAAGGAAGCTCCCTAAGTGACTTAAATGCAGTCTCCCCTAGATTCTTGTTGCTTTCTGGCCCTTAAACTGAGATGCTGTGAGGACCGTGCCCGCCTTGCAGCTGGATGTTCCTGGTGATGCACACTGAGGACGAGCTAGAGCTGGAGGCACTCCGGTCTTACCATCCAGGCTCCACCGCGGTGCGAGGAGCCTCTTCTGAAGGTGGTGCCTCCATAGGCTGCTTACAGCACCTCCCCTGAGAGAGCCTTTGGCGAGTGGAGGAAAATGGTCTCCTGCAGGAGGGGCAGTGGGAGAAAGGGGTGGATGCCACCTCCAGGGGAGACTGAGTGGCCTGCACCTGAGATTAGAGGCACAGAAGAGGCCAGGCGCCTGGGACTAGCTACAGAGTGGTGCCTAGGACAGAGCTCAGTAGGATTGGAATCTAGTCTAGATTAAAGTGGAGTCTCTTCAAGGTAACCAAGGTAACCAAGGGTCGGGTGTAGATGACAGTCTGCTGAGTTGGTGATTCGTGGGGTGTGTCAAGTGAGGTGGGAGATGGACATCCTGACAGAGCAAGGTTAGCTATGGAGATGGAGTCAGGGACCAAGAGAGGTTTGGTTGGGTAGCAGGATCCAGCATCTGACTGTGTTTTGGGTCTAGAAAGGGAATATCAGTTATTTCCTGGTCCACATTATGCACTAATCACAATGCAAGACAGGCAATATGCAATATGAAGGTCCAGACAACCAGTGAAGGGATGAAATCTTGAACTCATAAAAATGATGTAGGGCAGAAATGAATAGTGGCTTAAGGTATTTTTTGGGGGGAACATTACATAAGAGTAAATTCCAGTTCCATATATACAAATATATATGTTTTCTAAATAGTGCTATTAATTTTTTAAGCACTAATCCATTTATGTTGTTCTCCCTCCCACCCCTGTCCTTCTATTCAATTATGCCTCCAGTCTTTGCCACCCCAAATAAGAATTTTTAAATTACTTAAAAAAATTAAAAAAAAGAATTTTAAAATTAGGTCCTTAACCTTTTTGTCAGAGTTTTTAATGTAAAAATAAGAAAATTCAAATGTATTATTTTCCCTTCCTTTTAAAGAAAGACTTCATATTAATTATTTTGCATGCTGCTTTTCTACTTGGTAATACATTTTAGAAATCTTTCCTTATTATTTATATCCTTATTCTTTTTTAACAAAGCTTCATAGTATTGATGGACATTTGTTTTTTTCATCTTTTATATTGTAAATAAAGCCACAATGAATAATTTTGCATACACATCATGTCACAAGGATGCAAGTTTACTTGTAGAATAAGTTCCCATAAATGAAATTGCCAACTGAAAGGGTACATACATTTATAATTTTTTGTGGTTATTGCCAGAAGACCTCCATATGGGTTGTACAAATTTATATTCACACCAGAAATATATAAGTGCCTGCTTCCTCTATAACTTTGCCAACAGAGCATGTCATCAAACATTTAAAATGTTTGCCAGTCTAAGAGGAAAAAATGGTATATGGCCATATGTAATTGTTTATGGATCAGTGTCACCCTCTCCCTCACCTCCCTCTTCCCACCCATCTGTTCACGGAAGATTTCTGTTAAGTGAATTAGTGAAAGAGGTTACTGACCTAAGCATGTACTGTCGTGCTCTTTCAGGGTAAAAGAAATGACTAATTGTGTAAAGCCCACTCTCTGGAGACAGGGGGATGCATGGCGTGATCCGCCCAGACCTAAGCATTGTGTCCTACAAATCCTGGAAGAAATAAAACACCCATCTGGTGGTGGGAACTACTGGGAAGCACCAGGCTGTAAACTGCTGAGAAAGAACAGTCTGCGGTCTTCAGTTCTGCAACACTGTCCAGTTGCTCTAACGATAAATGTCTGATGTGAATCTGTGCCCATCAACAAGAGCCCTAAGTTATAAAGTGAGGTCAACCAATGTCATCAGGAAAGGCCACCCACTACGGTGATCGGGGAGAGGGAGGCAATGCAGTAAGACAAAACAGGCTGGATCGGTGCGTTTTCGGACTCGGGGCATAATTTGCATCTGTAATTTTATTTAGCAACTCCCAGATGGAGTATAAAGAGATTTCTGTTTTTGTTTATCTTGTCATAGACCATGCTTGTGGTTAAATTAGCCTTGCAAAAAGTTTTCTTGACTATTTTGGCCCATCAATGCTATATTTGGTTTTAAAAATGTGTAAGAAACTGCTGACATTTTACAAATGAGAACTCCCTTTAATCACCCTCCCCTTTCTACTGAATCCCACCACTCTAAATGAAGGAGCATTTGTAATTTAATTTAATTAAGTATTTTCCTATAGTAACCTTAGTCCCAAGATCCCAAAGGCATTCAAACTCTATTGAAATTATAATAGTTAACTTGTATTGAATAGTTACTAAGTATCAGGTTATTTACTTGTGTAAATTATTAATCCTCATAGTAATTTTGTAAGATTGGTATGATTATCATCTCCATTTTATGGTGGGAACCTAAGGACCTGACGGGTTAAACGACTCACTGACAGCTCAGCCTAGCTAGACAGGTGGAGTCTAGTTTTAAATGCAGGTCGTCTTGATCCAGAAGCTGGAGAGTTAAAAAGAGAGAGAATATTTCTTTAGGTTAAGTAACTGCTTGATTTTATCCAAGTTCCATTTAGCTAACTCACATGTCCCACCCCCTCCAATTAATTATTTTAAAGGCACTAAAGTAAATACAGGGTCAAAAATTTTACCTTTAATTCAAAAACTACAAAACATTTTTTATCACTTTTCTATGTCCCCTTTTAGTCGTAAACCCATACATATTTTATGTAGTTGTAAGTATAACAGTCATGGTAACTTTATATGATGTTTTTTCAATTAGTAGTATATCATAAATATTTTCTATGCCATTACATAATATTCATAATTATTTTTAATGACTTTATAATATTCTATGCAGTTAACCTACTAAATTGATTTAACTATCCCACTATTGTTAGATTCACAAGGTTACTTAAATTTTTCTACCATTATAGGTAATATGGCAATAAATATTTTAATGCTATGTTGCTTTATGCCTCAATTTGAATTACTTCCACAGGATAAATTTCTAGATGCGGGTGAAGAAGCATAAATGACTGCCTGCGCAACTGCTGCTGCCATGGCAACGAATGAGCATTTTCCCTACAACCTCAGCAGCAATGGCAATGAACCCTTTGAAGTAGTTGGGTTAATTTAGCTGATTATAGTGTTATCTGAGTAGGTTATTTATTTTTATTTCATTGCTAAGTTGAAGTATAATTAATTTTAGAAGTAACCGCAAATATATTAAATAAATAAAAAACTCGTCTTCTAGCTAACATCATGCAGCCCCTGATCCCCAGCCCCTGCCAAACACCCGAGGCTAGATTCTGAGAGTATGAAGTTGGGTCAGGGAGAAGACAGTTATCGTAGCTTTCCACTGTCATTAGAAAGTGATGCATTATGTTCTAACCTGGGTGACCTTTGCTCCCAAATGATCTGTACTCTGTTTTCATTGTGAAGAACTCCGTGCACATTTTAAAGACACCCTCTGTTCAAAGGGATAGAGGGAGTGGCTCCCAGTATAGTACAAAGGTGAAACTAGAAAGTCCTTCTCATAAGAGAAGATGCAAACAGAACTCTAAATTGACACCAAAATGAAAAATCTACACTTTTCTCGATGAAAAACCATCTGTATTGATTGTTTTTCTTGTGCCATTAAAGGGCGGAATGAAAATAACCTCATCCTGTATGATTGTCCCATAAATAGGTTAGTTTTTGCTGAGAGTAAGGATTTTCCCACGCAGCTCTAATGTCTTATTCATCTGCTCCCCTTTGCACACACAGACAGCTTAAGGTTTATGAACAGGGCCCCACAAACCAAAGACCACACAGGAGCACTGGCACTATAATTCACAGGGACTAAACACCTTGATATATACTCCTTAGATTACGGGAATTCTTCTATAAAGCTGAGAGTTTTGTCATTTTCCTGAACACACACGTCATGTTACCTGAATTCCCCTCTTTGTAGGGCATAAATAAGATGTAAAGTGACACCGCTGAACATTGCAAGGCCCATTCAGGAATTAGATTATGTGAGAGGAAATGTACAGATGAAATCTGCATCAAGGATCGTTTTTCTTCTTCACACATCAGAGGCATCTCCAGAACAGGCACTGTCACTGTGGTGCGTAATGCCATATTTTCTGTAATTAATGTGTGAAGCATAAGGTCCAACGAGAGCGCCTGGGCCTCCAAGTGCTTTGAGAACCCTTATATGCTGTAACTCACTGCCTCAAATTTTCATAGGCCTTTTAGATTTCAAAACTGGTAGGACTCAGAGTTGATTTTTTTCCTTTATGAATTCTTGTGTTCATAGGATGTAATTTTTTTAGAATAGAGTTAGCCGAGAATAGCTTCTATAGCAATAAAAGGTGATTTTATTGAAGGCTTGCTTTATTGCTACTGAATGCAGTGCATTTATTATCTATGTTTATTTTCTCTGAGGAAAGTCCCAGAGCAACAAGGAAATCTTTGCAAATCTCTGCATCCCAAAAGTTTATGTTAGTGTGCTGATAGCACCATGGATGGCGGCACATTCACATCATAAGGACTTCTGAACTCTACAGCTACCTAGTTAGGCAGTAGTAATTTCCTTTTCTAGATGATGAGCGTGTCCCTCAGTGGTGCCACAGGGCCATCCAGCTAAATAGTAGAAGGGCTGGAGAGTCACAGTTCTTTGTTCTTGTGGCTACAGCACCACGGCTCCACTGGGAATAGAATGACATCTGAGATTAAAGATTAAGTTTGGGATGGAAGGTTAGGACCGAATCCTCTCCACATTCCACATACTACTTTTGCCCTGAAGCAGGGTATGGATCCAGGGTCAACTCTGGCGAACTTGAGTTTGTGCTTTGCAGACAGTTCCCAGTCATTCTAAACCTTTCTAGTTTCTCTTTCTACTCACACTGGGCTATAGGAGGCAAATAAAGACTGTAGACTAAATTCCTGGGTAAGTTTTAAACACTTTTTACATAACTGAAGGCAGCAGGCCAAATAGATAATATGCTATATTTTGCTGTGTATAATGAGCTTCCACGTATAATGCACACCCACGTTTTGGCCCAAACTTTCAGGGGAAAAAAATCTTCCATTTTAATTTGATATTTAATTTATTTATATTTAGATATTTGTCTTTGTATTATAGAGGAATGTTAGCATTTATTTTTAACATATTATGATACAAAAATTTTATGTAACAAATAATTACAAAACACAAGAACAGACACAAGGTACAAGAAATTTTATGTACTGGTAGCAAATTAGTACTATTCATATATAATGCACATTCTTATTTTTCCCTCAAAAATTTGGGCAAAAAAGTGTGCACTATACATGGCAAAATTTGGTAGTCAGTGAAAAGATGCAATTCCTAAGAAAAGTGTTGAAGGCAAAAGGGCCAAAAATGATTTGAATTTGCTCAGGTCCCTGCTGGATTAAGTCCTTAGATTTGTGGAAAAGAGTGTGCTTTGAAAGCTCCTCTACTGCTCTACCCACAGGACAGAATCCGCCATAATCCAGATTCTCTTTGGGTCTGGGTAAAGAGATTACTTGCTAAATTGTCAAATGGACTTTATTATTAGGAGATTTTCTGGAAATTAGCCATCCTCTGCTCTTCCCACCCCTAATCATATCATGATAACATTTCTATGTGTATAGGACAAGAAGTTCAGGCAATTTCTCTGAGATATTTTTGTTAATTATTCTCTGCATGTAAATGTACCACAAAGGTCATGGGAGAATCAAAATGACAGTAATTTATTACACCTTGCCAAACTTCAGTGTACACTTTCTCACCTGTTTTCAGTGGGTCTCCTTATCTTCTTCGCCCTGTTGGTTAGGTGAAGGACAAAAGTGTGTCGTTAGAGAAAACTTATCTTGGCAATTAGCAGCGGATGAAAAGAAAATTTCCCTGGGAGAAGAAAAGTACAGTAACATTTAACAACTAGCAGCCACTTCTGGCAATGTGAAACTAATTAAACCTTTAAGGCCGCATTTCATTTCCCCAGTCTTACCCAGCTATTCTGCAAAGGCAAAATGAAGGGAGATAGTTAGGTAATTATATGGGTAATGTAAAAACTCTCTTCTTCCCCTGCTTTAGTCCTTTAGGGTAAAAAAGAAATGTTGGTTCCTAACTTGTACTTTGCACAAAGATCCATATTGCTTGCGTGCCATACATTTGTAATGGTCACGCTGAGCATGTCATATACCAGCCCCTCACCTGTCACACTTGCTTCCCTACTAATATTGAAGGAAGTCGGTGGTGGCATGCTCTGTCAACAGTGCCCTCTACAGCTGTAGCTGGAGTAATCTTAGGTTTTCTTTTCCCCTCCAGTACATTGTTTAAGATACAGGACCTCCTTTCAGAGATGAAGATTCAGAAGGATTGATATGTGAGTAAAAGTCAGTTGATTTTTCCAATTATTTTGAATAAATGAGTGTTAACAGAGTTCACAACTCCCTCACTACTTAAGGTTTTAGAGCCTTAGCACTATTACTGACAACTGTGGAATATTTTGAGAAGTTAAAAAAACAGCTTTGCATTTCAACAAAATAAAGGAGAGGGACTCTATCTTCAGGGCATATGGAAATACTTATAATATTTAGAATAATGGATTTACTTCATGTGAGAGGATACTGTTTTCTTGCTATTATTTTCACCTATTTTTAAACTGTTGAGGTAAATGCATATTTAAGGACTATTACTTAACGTGCCACAAATCATATTACATTAAATATGATTGGTTGGAATTGCTGAATAACAACTGAAGTGCACACTTCCAGAATGCCAGGGAGAACCCTTCCAACCCAGGCTTCTGCTCACTAGAGCTTTTGTGGACAAGAAAAGGAGGCAGAAATGGAGAAAAAAATCAAGATAGGTAGGATCAGTGAAGAAGCATCAGTGGGGTAATGGCATCTTCAAGGATTCATGATTTTTATCCTTCAAGAAATTTTCAGTGTAACAGAAATTAACATAGGGTGCTTTACTCTCGAAAGGGCATGACTTTAATCTGTGAGGGATGTGGGAAAAGCTCCCCATGCTTCTCTCTGTGTACAGAAACCATTGCAATCGGCCACTAGACGATGTGGTTGACCTTAAAATTCAAGTTAAATTAAACATCTATGAGATATTTTCAGTTACTACAACTTTTGAGGGGCCACAAGCATAGTGGAATCTGATCATTGGCTATTTGTTTACTCTGAATAACTTTGTGGATATGCATGAATATGGTTTGATCTAGGCTCTCAGTCATACTATAAACCATTTGAGATGGCTTTTCATGATTAACTCAGAGCATGATTTCTCTGGTGTTTGGTAGATGTACACTCACATGAAGCAACAGCCAAATGGGAAACCTAGAGTTAATTTATTGATAGCTGGAAACGTGTTCAATGTCCCCTCATTGCAACACTTTTTTTCTGGCAAGTTGTGCTGGAGCATGTGGTCTATTCCAGGAGACTCAGAGTCTGTTATTCTAACCAGTGATAAAGACAAGGATGGACAGTCTGTCAAGAACAGGATCTTCCATGCTTACCTAATGGAAAAAGAAAACATAATACTATTGAACACCTAATCTGAGTTGGGGATAAAATGTAAAGGAAAGGAGATATTGTCCTTTCTCTTTGTACATCTTATAATCTGGGCACAGTGCACAGGATGGAAGCTTCATCTGCAAATGAGACCAGATGTCTCCCCAAATGTGCAAGATATCAGGGTTTCATGGAAGTTTTCTTAATTGCCTCAATGAGATATTTCTGAGTAGTCATCATACCCTTTCTGGACTCCGGTGCCTAAGTATGATTTACATCTGTGATTCTGAAAAAGATCCTCACACAGCATAATCAACATTCCCTGGGAACAGGATGCAAGTTCTAGAGCCCTACTCAAACAGGCTGTATCAGAAACATTGGGGTCGGCACAAGGCAATCTGTGTTTTAACAGGTGATTCTGAAGCATGCTAAATTCGGGAAGACTATCCTAGAGTGCTTCTCAGAATTACTGGGCATACAGAAATTTGGGGGATCTTATTAAAATGCATGCTTCATTAATAAGAGGGGCTTGAGGAGAGGAGTGTTTCTGACATGCTCCTGGTGACGCCAGGGCTGCGGGCCTGGGAACCACACTTTGTAGAGCGAGGCTTTGAGTGTCCTTGTTGCTGTTGATATGTGTAGTTCGGAGGGTTTTAGCCTGGTGGTAAACGTCTTCTTCCTCAGGAAGGAAGCACTAGCTTTTCTTCCTCTGGACCCTTATAGACATTGAAATCTGCTTCTACTACAACATTTGTCACATTCTACTGTGATTATTTGTTTTTGTGTCTTTGTTCCCCATTGGTTTATCAGCTTGTTGAGAGCAAGAAAAATGTCTGCATTTATAGCAACTTTAAGTGACTGGCATATAGAAGACCCTTAATAATGGGTGATATAGCAAGATTCTTATATCTGTATCTATAGCTATATCCTATGGTCTGTCAATAAGAGATTTATTTAAACTCCTTGGCAGTAACTTCTGTGTTATTTATTTGGCAACCTTCTGACAGTTGGTTCCTGCCAGTTTACGATGGACTGGCTAAATCCACAAGGCTGAAATTCTGCAAGCAGAGCCAAAGTAAGATGAACTTTTTGTCTTAAGTTGCTATAGGTCCAGGGGAAGGTATGAGTGAAATAAAGCTGATTTTGGTCTGGCTCCTGGTGAACAGTGGCTAAGGGATGTTAATAACTTTCCCTTTTAAGTTAGAAATTGTCATTTCCCAGGAGAAAACGCCGTTCTTCAGTGGAAGGTTTAGCATTCTATCTTCTAAACTACAGTACTCTCATTTTATCTATGACAGAAGCTGGAATTCTTTTCTCCCCCTGTTCAGAATAATATGGTCAATATTGTGGATTATCTCTTTTTTGAGACCATTTCCCTTTGATAGTAAATCCCTGGTAAGGATAAAAATTTGTACCTAGCCTGTGAACTAATCCTTTATTATATTCTAAAGAACCCTTGCTAGTAAGGTCACCTCTCCATTGGTCCATCTCTCATATGCTCAGAGTAATTCCCTCTAATAGTGTGATGATTGACAGCATTAAGGAAATGGCACTGGGACAAGGTTAAGGGTATCTGGTAATATCTAAGTGAAGGGCTCTTATATCCCCAAAGAAACCCTACTGGAAGAAATGGACCACTTGTCTTTGTAGAAAAGAAGTTCCACATTAAAACTGGCTAGTTGGTAAGAATTTAGTGAAGAATATTAAGTAAAATTAAGTGGTCTAAACTTAACAGCTTAAGTTAAATGAATGCTAACAGCTTGGAAACACATCTTGGCAGATGCAGGTTCTATTTATTGTAGTTATAGGTTTCCATGATGCCCGATAAAGATCTCTAAAATTAAGAGCAGTGCCCAAAGTACTATTTCCTGAGTACTATGCAGCTTTATTCCACATTCTACAGAAAACAGTAGGTCGTATTGCATTTTCATTAGATGTTTAATTATCATAGCCCTTTACAAAACATTTTATCTATGACTTCAAAATTCATTTCACTTGAGATCACAGGAGTTAGTCTATTAGAATGATTTTCAGTAAAGTCTGGCTTTAAATTAAGACCATCTGGCTTTCACAGATCAAGTAGCGAGTAGGAAATCTATTGTGCCATCCAGACCACCAAGACTATAAATTGATTCGAAGCACTGGCCCCATGGAATGCTTTCCTCTCTGGGCAGCTATCCAGAGACAGCAGTAAAGAGGGCAATTACCTTGTTTTGTAGTCCTTCTCTCTCATACCAAAACATTTCTTTTTCAAGTTTATATTTTAAAACAATTTTTTTTTTACTGCTGCTAAGGAATCAGCTTTCTAATCTTTATTACAATTGTCAGTGGATATTTTGCTCCTGGGGGAATTATTAAGCAGGATATAAAGCTGAAAACACTTTTCTAAATATCCCTATCATTACCATTCTCCTGTCTTCGGGCAAGCAACTGAGAACTAAAGAGGCAACCTTCCTTCTGGAGTTTCCAAGTAGGGTCTGGGGAGGAAGAAGACTCTTATCTTCCTGGAAAAAACTGTGGTAAAATCACATGTCATCAGGAAACCACAAGTTGAAACAACATTGAGATACCACTACACTCCTATTAAAAAGGTAAAAATCTGGAACACTGACAATACCAAATGCTGGTGAGAATGTGTGGCACTAGAGACTCTTATTCATTGCTGCTGGGGAGGCAAAATGTCACTTTGGAAGACAGTTGATGGTTTCTTACAAAACTAAATGTATTCTTACCATGAGATCCAGCAATCAGACTTATTATTTACCAAAAAAAGTTGAGAAGTTATGTCCACACAAAAACTTGCATACCATTATTTATAGCATCTTTATTTGTAATTGCCAAAACCTGGAAGCAACCTAGATGTTCTTCAGTAGATAAATGGATAAAATAAACTGTGATACATCCAGACAAGGGGATATTATTCAGTATAAAGAAGAAATGAGAAAAAAAGACAGAGAAGAAATGAACTATCAAGACATGAAGACATGGGAGAAACTTAAATCTATATTACTAAGCGAAAACAGCCAAACTGAAAAGGCTACATACTCTATGATTCCAACTATATGACCTTCTGGAAAAGGCAAAACTATGGAGACAGGGAGGAGATCAGTGGTTGCCGGGGATGGGGGGTGGCATTAGAAGGGGTGGCTGAATACGCAGAGCACAGAAGATTTTTAGAGCAGTGAACCTGCTCTGTATGATATTGTAATAATGGGTATGTGTCATTACACATTTGTCCAAACCCATAGAATGTACAATATTAAAAGTGAACACTAATATAAACTATGGACTTTGGGTAATTATGACGTGTCAGTGTAGGTTCATTAACTTTAATAAATGGACCATTGTGATGGGTGATGTTGATGATGATTGAAGCTACCCATGAGGGGGCAGGGAGTATATGGGAAATCTCTGTATCTCCTCAATTTCTCTGTGATCCTACTATGGCTCTAACATATAAGGTCTTAAAAAATAAGCCCAGAATTTATTTTTAAAAATCTATGATAGTTTAATTTATGGCCTAGAGTATGAAAAACTTTCTGATTATGAAACAAAGGAAACTAGCTAAACATACTGTCTAGTCCTCAGAGGGTCAAAGAACAAGGTGTTAATTAAGTTTTTGGTCTTAAAAATGATGGATCATGAAGAAAAAATTAGTAGATGGCCTCATTCTACCTCTAGAACAGGGCACAGGCCAGATTACTACCTACTACAGGGCAAAACAGCAGCAGCAGCAACAACAGACGACACTCAGTTCTAGAGACACCACGTAGATGGCATAACCACATTCTGCAGGTGTTTAGAACGCATCTTGAGGCGACCTTTTCTGTATGAGTGCACCTTTGCAGAAAGGCTATCCAGTCAATAGAAAAAAAAAAAAACAGGAAAGCTAGTAGCAGCTTAAATTTGTACAGGCCCTGATGATTTATTCTGATGCAACAAGCAATGGAATCTAAATGAGGTATGGGAAGCCAAGAAAAAAAGAAGGAAAGAAAATTTGGCAACTCTGCCTATCCAGGGGCCTCCTCTCAGTCAGTGTTAATGTGAGAAAAGGAAACGATATTTTTATTTTCATTAAAATGCAACAAGCAGCAAGGTCAGAAAATAGAGCATCTTTCCTCATGGTTAGAAGTATACAGAAGCAGATGAGTGGGTGCATTCTCCTGGGTGTTGCTGGAGGCTTCTCTAACGCAGATCCATCACCTGGCATGTGAACTCAAACTTGGTCACTGTCCAAGGGAGATAGGCAGGTATTTAACTATTTCTGGAAGCCTTCCTTCCTTCCTTCCTTCCTTCCTTCCTTCCTTCCTTCCTTCCTTCCTTCCTTCCTTCCTTCCTTCCTTCCTTCCAAGACTGTATTGAATGCACTCTATGTATCAGGGGCCTAGCTCTGGGGATAAGAAGGACAGTAAGATGTGGCAGTGCTCACAGGTTTCTCAGGCAACTGCACCAGTGTTGAAGTTTCACATATAAGAGTCTTAAGAGTATATTCAGGAAGGGCATTTACTTCTGAATTGGGGAGTTGAGGGAAGGCTTTGTAGGGAAGGCAGTATCTATGTTGGTACTTGAAGGATGAATAAGCCAGGTGACACCCCCATAGTATGGGCAAGAAAAGGGAGCAGAGGAACAGAGAAGAGCAGCACATGATGCAATTGGAAGGCTCCACAGTGTGTTCAGAGGCCTAGAGGAGAAAGATAACATAGCATGTTGGGAACCAACAATAGTGCAGTATGGCTGCAGCATGTTCTTGGAGGAAGAGAAATGAGGCCGAAGAGATAAGGAAAAGATGACCCTTATAAATCACACTAAGGTGTTTGAATTATATCAAAGAGTCTCAAAGGCTCTGATGCTCTAGAAAGTTTTAGAACTTCTGCATATAATCAAGCAATCCACACCACACACATAGAACCTCTCCCATGCTTAAGGCATCAGAGTGATTTGTTTACATTTCTGTTCACCTCAAGTTGATGGTGAATTTCTGAAGAGCAAAGAACAGGTTTTGTAAATGTCTATATTTTCCAGTAAGCAATAACCTAGTGGGAGCTGCTGTTTCAAAACCAGCACACAGGAGAAGACACACAGGCAAAGACCCTAGCCACTTCCAAACAAGACAGACGCCAGCCTTTCAAACCCATATGGGTTCTCACACAATGGTGGATAGTAATTGTGGTAGGTGAGCAGTGAAGTAACTGAGTTTGTTCTTTGGACAACAGTCTACTCTTCAAGGCACTTCACTGCCCTTTCAAAATACATTAGCAAAAATAATAAGGCCAGTGACCAAAGTAATGCCTATGAATCGATGCCAACCTTTTTGCAACAGGACAAACATTATTCACCAAATGTCAGAATTATGAGACAATCCCTTGCAAACTTTTAAAAGGGTAACGATTTGAGAATGATTGTGATTTAGAGGTATTTGAGTTCATATAATGATGATGTAGGAAAAGGAATCAGGATACATAGGAACAGGTGTAAGAGTACAGGATGCAGCTTGGAGGAAGGATCAATCATTTGTTCCCTCAGACATTTATGGAAACTCCATTATGCACTAGCTGATGGAAATTCAAAGACAAATAAGGCACTGGGGTAATGAGAGGTGAGGCATTATCATTATAACATAGTAGGGGAAATGTTATGAAGAAGACATGCCGAAGGTACTGAGAAGGGTGGGGGTAGTAACAGGTCCTCAGCTCAGCCTGGGGGTGTGTAGTGGGGTGAATGGTGACTCCCCAAAAGGTATGTTCACCCAGAACTTGTAAATGTGACCTTATTTGGAAAAAGAATCTTTACCAATGTAATTAAATTAAGGATATCAAAATGAGGAGAATATTCCGCTTTAGCGTGGGTCTTAATCCAATGACAGTATCCCTGTAATAGACAGGAGGGACGGCATAGATACAGGGCAGAAGGCCATGCGAGTGTAGAGTTTTGTGGCAAAAAGCCAGAGAATGCCTGCAGCCCGTAGAAGCCAGAAGAGGCAAAATAAGGACCCTCCCCTGGAGCCTTCAGTGCCAGTGTGGCCCTGCCAACACCTCGGTTTCAGACTTCTGGTGTCCAGAGCTGTGAGACAATAACTGTCTGTTGTTATCAGCCACCCGGTGACTGGTGATGCAGGGTGGAAGGTTTGAGAAGTCAAGGAACACTTCTGGAAAAAATAATGCCTGAATAAGGTTTTGAAGAGCGAGTTAGAGTGAGCCAGCTGAAATGATTTGAGGGTGGGAATAGGAGGAAAATGGAAAAGAGGTAGGAATGGGAAGGTAAGTGATACGGTGCTAAGGAAGGGTCTGGAAAAATTAAAGGCGTGACCATGTAAATGTACTTGTATCTAATTATCTCATGATTGAGTTGACATGACCAAAGAAAAAGAAGGCTTATACACAGACATAGGCCTTAAATTTTTTTTTGTGTGGACAAATAGGTTTGAAAAATGATGTATGCACTATACTACTCACATGTTACAGCAACAAAATTCAAATAAGCATATTGACAGCTCAGGGAAATTGTACACTCTGTTTCCCCTAGAGTTTCAGAGTTTGTCTCTGTGTGTATGGGTGTGAAACACCTACTAGTAGATCAAGGAAAACAGTGCTTCCAGAGCACATTTGGGAAACATTGCCCCAGATAAAGTTTGGAGGCTATTTTGGAGGGAAGAACACCCACCCCTCCCCCTTCTTAATCATGTAAACTCAAACTGTCAGGCTCTTTTTCTTCTTTTTTTTTCTGTAATTTTCTTGTAATTATGTGATTTTTTTGTAATTGTAAATAATTCTGTATTTTTTTATAATTACCAAAAATTGTTGGGAGAGGCATTTCAATGTGATGCTTAAAGACTAACACTTTGCAACTCAGAATTTACCCTTTATGCTGTGATTTATCACTGACACCTTAAAACTTGTCAAGAACTGAGCCTTTCTGCAAAAAGAGTTTAAATCAGGACTAGCATGAGTGGCCAGGAACTGTCCCTGAGAGGAGTGAAAGGGTCAGCCTCAGGCGGTGACACAGCGCATGGGAGGTGAGGGTGCAGGGAGAGAAAGTCCTGATGAGGGCAACAGCCAATCTGGTGTCGCCACAGTCCGACCTGGCCCCCAACCTTCCAAATATTGGTTCAGCTACTGGCTCACTTTTCACTGAGTGGAGTTTATCTTAGTAGCTATTTCTCCTCTGCCCTCTGATTCTTCCTATCCCTGAACTTCTGATCGCTGGCCAAGCAGGAGGCACTCTTAGGCTATCTGAGCAAGTAATCTCCGTGATTAACTCCCAGCAGTAAGACTCATGCTTGTGTCCTGGTCATGTGTCCCAGGTTTTCCTAGGATGTTACATTTTCCCTCTGGGTGGGCAGAGGAAAATGAATGACTTTCAGAAGATGACATTCTGATAGTCATTACAGATAAATTCTGTCTGACCAAAGCAAATTGCAAGCATGGGTAATTAATCCGGAGATAATTTGAAAACGTTTTATATAATTGCAACAACCAAACCCCTCAAACCAATCATGAGTCAGTGCCTGAAACCTGCGTCTTATTGTGGTAACTTAAATGGCAGTGAAATGATGCCTAGCACCTTGGAGCCATTTATAAATACTCCCGGATTGGGGTTCCCAGTTTAGTTCTCATTGGGGCTTCTAGAATCTTAACCAAAAGCAATTTGCAGATTCTTTTGTGACAAACATTCAAAGCTATTATAGTTTGATCTGTTCTCTCTCTCTCTCTCTCTCTCCTTACCTTTTGCTTTTTGCTTATTGGTTTTATAGATTAGACCTGATTTTAGTATCTGTAAATCTTTCCCTAAGTAAAGGACAGCTTGCTGATCTGTATGCAAATGATATACTTGTCTGCCTTAAAAATTTAAGATTGACTTTGAATTGACCCCATGCTATCCCTCAGTGGAGAAAAATGAAAGGGTATTTATGATACCTGTGGACATTCAGTACGATACCAGTGGGAGTTTTCTTCAACAGTAGATGAATAGCAGAAACACAGGCAGACTAAAATGTGGCAGATATATGCAAAAGGCAGGTCGAAGCTGATTTACATAGCTGGGTATTACTTGCTGTAGCTCTCTGTGACTTCTCTACCCAGATACCCCAAATGCTGTAATTTTCTGTAAAAAATATAAAATATAAAACTGAAAAAAGCATGTATTATGAGAACATGCCAGTTAATCCCCCAAAAGTTTATAGTACAAATTTCATTTTTTTCTTTCTATTATAATTTTGAGGACAACCTGAATGATTTTTAAATATTTTATTAAACTTATTGGGGTGACATTAATAAAATTATATAGGTTTTGAGTATGCAATTATATACTACATTATTTGTGTATTGCATTGTGTGTTCACCACCCAAAGTGGAATTAAAACCAAAAGCCCTCATGACTTTGATTAAATTTAGTTTTAAATCCTATCTCTAGGAATCATCTTTCCTTCTCTCTCTCTCTCCCTCTCTCTCTCTCTCTCTCTCTCTCTCTCTCTCTCTCTCTCTATATATATATATATATATATATATATATATATATATATATATCCTGGGTGGCACCATCCATAATAAAATAACTATTATTTCTCCACTGCAATTCTTGGTGTCTAGTGTTTAGCTCTACTAGTACTGGGGGTGGATAACTCTTTCTATTCTGCAACAAAAATCCAGGAGAATGGGAAGCTAATGCTTAAAAGTCCAAATTCTCTGATAGTGTGTAGGTTACAGATTATATGGGGCAAAATCACAAGACACCATGGGTTAGGGGTTTCAGGGTTGTTCTAGAAGCTGATTGATCAGAAGGGAGGTAAGGGTAATAATTTCTCCGAGTCTTGAGTACAGCTCTAAAGTCTGTTTCAGTGTCTCTCTATCTGGTCTCATGGGAAAGTAGTTAGGGAATTGTTCTACCTTAGGGCTCAGGAACTGAAACATTACTTAGGATCAAGATGTGACCTTGTGATCAGCAATCAGGTCCAGGTACTGTCTTCTGCTGTGTCAAGCATTGCTGATTATTCAGCATAAAGGTGAGAGAGAGAGAGGGGTGGGGAGGATTTCTAGAGTTCTAGAGCTAGGATTTAAAACTAAATTTAACCAAAGTCATAAGAACTCTTGATTTCAAAATCTCCTACTGTATTTGACCTCCTTAACTCTTTACTCACTCCCCCATCATTTTTTTTTTTAACAATGACCTTTTTCTCACCTGGGGACAAGCCACAAGAATCTCACTGATGTTAGCAGTTAATGTGCTTCGAAATACGTACCCTGTGCACGTCAGCTTTCATAGCTAGCGGACACTTACTTTGTTTTACATTTTGGAACTTTTTCCCCCCACGTTGCCTTAAAAATTAAAATAGACAAAGCAGAACATTGACCTGGGAAGAAATATGGATTTTTTATGCTTATCTCAAATTCAAATTTTATTAAGTTTTTTGAAAATAAGATCATTTCACTTAAAAAATGCTAGAGAAACCCAAAGGATAAAGTTACATGAGATTAACATACCTATTCTTATCCTACAACAAACATATTTCATTCCAAACCTCAGTGATTTTTTTTGGACCACACTATTTAGAGCCACATTTTTTGGTGTTTAGCTTTTATTTCCACAGCAGCATATTAACTGTCCTGTGCTCTCAAATAAGAATGTTGAAATTTTCCAGGTTACTGCTGAAATAGCTGGAGCCGGGGTCTTCATATCCTAAGGGTCATGAATTAAATCTTTTCTCAGAAAATTTTGCATTCATTGGCTTGCAGTACCACAACATGAGGTGCTGGAACTGATCATCTTAATAGGACCCTCCCATGACTAGGGGAGTGATGGCAAACGAAGCTCTCGGTTCTTTGCCCTTTGTCTTCCTCCATGAAACCCCTCTATTCACCCAGGGCTCTTGGCTCTTTCATCATCCCTTTATTTATCTAGAAACTATCTAATATCAATTTATTCACTGAGTGTCTGGTTGATAGTATGCTCCCAGTTAATGTTTGTTATTAAATTAATCAATGAATGAATGAATTCATTTACATTCCAGTTTGGGAAGACTAATGAGAAAGAAAGCTTATAGAGAATAAAATGGGTCATACAATATGAATAGATCTTTTTGACAATAAAAGAAAGAAAATAAATCATGCTTGGGACTTCCCCAAAGAAGAATCTTTTCTTCATAGGCCAGTGGGAAGAAATGTGGGTAAGAGGAGTTCACACCTGTTCTAGAAGCAGAAGAATAATGAGAGGTAACCGGAGGGGAACAGGGCCTTGTGGTAGAAAGCAAATTATTCTAGTACCTTTCATTGTGTTCTGGCCCGATGTCTTTATTGAGGACAAAGGACTATTCAGGAAGGAAATTACTGTGGAATGATGAGATGTTGTAGAGCAGAAAGGAAAGAAGCCAAGGTACTTAGTGGAAGTTAAAACAGTAGGTTTGCAGTATGCACAGAAGCAGAGTACAGACCCCTAAACATGTGGAAGAAAGATTCTGGGTTTGGCAAACCTGCTGCATTTCCACTAGCTCTGCAGTACAGGTAATAAAGGCAAGAGCTACATTTCCTTAAGGTGGGAGTTCAGCCTCCTAGTTCTCAGGTGAGCTAATCTCCACCCCGAATTGCCCTTTCTTTCTGTCTTTAACCTCTTGGCGGCCCTTTCTGTGGCAGATGGGAGAGACCAGGGGATCATCAAGGGGAACTAGGTCACGCCCTGTGTGGGAAAAAACTTAGGATTCCTCCATAAATTCTGTGCTGAGCAAGGGAATGAAATTCCTTTCTATTTCCTTTTGGAGTGATGATCAAAATACACGCACACCATGTCTTATGGGTCACCCTTTTCCAATTGGGAGGTAAATAATGTGTTGCATTTCCTGAGAGAATTTTAATTTTATGACATTTCTTTCATCAGGAAGTGAAAGACTTTGATCTCTATTAATGATATTTCTGGCATCATTATTCAGGTGCAGAAACATTAAGGGATTTTTACCAAAGCTTTTTTAGCCCTCTCCAAACAAAATCTGGAGGACAGCTTCCTATTCTGCCTGTGCATGGAGTGGCTACTGGGAACAGAAGTGCCGAGTTCAACCTTTTAAAAGGGGTCCAGAGCTCCCTTCCTATGATTCTGCATGTCTTAAGCTCCAAAAAGTTGGCCTGGTGCTCATAGCTACACTGCATTGTTCTGTTTAGTATTTGTCTTCTCCACTAGACAACATGCTCCATGAAGGCAAGGTTTTCCCACCTCTGTCTTTTCTGGCACATATAAGAAATGTGGTATATGTTGATTGACACATAGATTATAAGCATAAATTTCCCAGTGAGGTGCTTTTAAATACTGCTATACTCTTCTAATAAATATTGTGCTTATCTTCTTCTTAAAGGTAATAAAGAGTGAACAGGTACCAAGCCACCTCACAGGAGAGATCTGAAGCCTATACAATAGTGACCTGTGAACACAATGATGCCTTCCAGCCTTATAATCTTGAGAATTGTTACCAAGAGATTGTTTGGAGGTCTGTTCTTGGCAAAGCCATGATGTCTCAGGAGACCTGAGGCCAAAGTATGCATGTTCCATTTCAGACCAGCTGAGCAAGAAGCAAGTGAGCAACATCCACCAACAGCTTCCCGTGCACACTGAAGCCCTATTTCTAGTGGTATGGGATTTTTGTAAAAAGTAAACTAAGAGACTTGTTTATGGCAGTGATTTTCAATCTGTCACTGAGGAAGTACCTGTTTTTGAATTTCTAAACTGTCAAGGAATACCTTTGTAGAGTACAACACAAAGAAATTACCAGTAAACTGAAATGTACAAAAGATAAGCCTAAGTTTTTATAGGTGAAAGTAACATATGTCAAGTTAATTGAAAAAGTTTGTAAGCACTCTCAATTGTGTGCTCGTCTTGTTTTTCATGCCACCCTCGCCTGGTCTGGGACTGATGTATTACTCTTTGCAATGGCAGGAAAGTCTTAAGACACCAGTTCAGTTCATATGCATGTGTGCGAAACTTCCAGCAAGTTGTCTCTTTTTCACCAAATGAGGCTGCAAAAATAAGAAAATCAATATCAGTACATAAGCTCTTTGTTTATACAGTACAATTTGAGATGGTAATGAGATTGTTACAACTTGGGGCTCCACTTGACTATTTAAATTTTTCTCTATTTAATATTAAATATTTAAAAATTCAGTGGGAAACACAGAAGACATCTAAGCAGAGGTGTGAAATGAGTGACACCTTTTATATTTGATCAGTGTTTTAAAACCCCTTGTTCACTTTAAAATATAAAAGACATATTCCTTTTAAATCTGGGGTTTCCACTTCTATTACTCTAGAACTGAAGTAAAAAGAAGGGGGCTGATACTACAGTGCTATAACATACTGCCACCTTACAAGAAATGCCAGATCATGAAAATGGTAGATGTAATGGGGTTAAAATGTCACACCGGTTGTGACCAGTATGACAAGACACTCCATTTCACATCATTTAGTTTTACAGACAAAATATACCACTGGGGTGAACTTAGAGTTCCTTTAACAATCTGTAGGAGAAGAAAGTGTGTGTGATATGATAATGAAGGAAGCTTCATGTCATAATTGTGAGATGAACACACACACACACACACACACACACACACACTCAGCATCCAAGTTATCCAGCAGTGGGAAACCATGAAACTTGATTATTGCAAAGATGGATTGGCATATTAATTAAAAAATAAGACTGACATTTGAAGCATATTTCAGTTTTCATGGCAACTTTCATCATTCTAAATATAGTTCCAGATAATTATGACACATTTGGTGCTAAGCTATTTTAGAATTCAAAACACTTCTATCTTGGAACGGTTGCAGCAAATCAGGGTGTTTGATCAAGGCTGCAGAAAAAAAGAGAATGGATTTAACATTCCAGGTCTCCTCAGATTCTGCTTTTAGCTTTTATTTTCTGTACAGGTCAAGTTGGTAGAATTATGCAAGGTGATGGCGTTTTGAGTGCAAATGGGATTTGACATTTTGAGTGTAAATAAGAATGGTTTGTCTTCTTGCAGTATAAAGTCACTTTTCACCAGCAGTTAAAATAAAATGAAAACCACAGAAATGTGGGGTTATTAATTTTCTTGCATACACACTAAAGAATTTTATAGTCAGTTATTGCTATGAACATTATTTTACCCTTTTCCTTTCCAATTTATTGCCTCATTACAGGGATTGATAATGATATTTCTTCAGAATAACTATTATAGACAAACTTTTTTCAACTATGGCTAGGAGCTGGACTTAGCTTTCCTTTAGGGCACCTGTTCTTCCTAAGGCATATAAAGATTGGGAAGCTTTATGATTAAAATTTTTTTTTGTTCTAATGCTTTTATTGGAGTACAGGACAAAGCATGTGTAATGCAACTTAATGTTCTCACTGATCTTAAAATAAGAGAAAAATGGTGAGGGGAGGAGGCAGGAACAGACTGAGAAAGGAAGAGTCAGGGGTTCAGAGCTAGGGGAGTGCTACCCCAGGAATGCTTCAGTGATGCCACCCAGCCCTTCTGTCTCCCTTTGTAGGTAAGGATAATGAAGGACAAGATGATAATTTGACTGAGTTTACCAAGCTAACTAGTCACACAGCTGGCCCTCTATTATGGGTCAAAGTAGATTAGTTGGGTGTCATTCCAAGCATCATTTTCTTCATTTGTAAAATCAAGCTGTTAGGTGAGATGATCTTCGACCCTCCCAGTGCCAATACCTGAAGAATTGAGCTGTCAATCATGTGGGTAAGTCCTGGTTCTGCCTATTTATAGCCGCCTGATCAGGGGGAGGTGGCTTAAACTTTGCTAAACCACAGTTTCCTGGACTCTAAGATATTGGGTTAAATAATTAATTTAACACATAGTTATTGATTTTCTCTTTTGCACCAAGCAATGAGGACGCTAGGATGCCCAAAGGCAGCAATGGCCTTTGTTCTTGTGGTGTTTACATTCATCCATTAATTTATATATTTATTCAAAAGGAATTGTACAGTGCCTACCATTTTTCAGGCAAAGTGGTAGATCCCGGGGATACATCAGAAAATATTCCTAGAGTGGAGGCCCATGGCCAAAAAGCCCCAGCAAACAGCATTATGAATGAAACAAACAGGAAAATGAAGGAATACTAAGGTTGGAGGTATGTGCTTTATAAGGAACTTAGGGAAGTCTTCCTTACAAGAGTGAAATTTAAGTCAAATTTTAAAATACAAAAGAAACTAACTACATAGGGTGGAAGAGAAGGACCCAAGTGAACCAGAATGACAGAAAGAAAGTGAATGTAGCTGATCGTGACAGGATGTGGTAACCCCTGAAGAAGTATTAAAAGGTCAGGCAAACAAGGGCCTTAAAAGTTTAGTTGTTCTGAATTTAATTAAAGGCTACGGAAGACTTCTTGTTGGTAATGGAGGGGTATGAGCAGTAATTTGACCTAGCTAATGTTGAGAACCTCTCTGGCTGCTTGGCGGAGCATGAACTGAGGGCAGGAGTGAAAGAGGGAATATCAGTCAAAAGCATGTTGCAGTTGTTCAGGCAAAAGATCATGGCGTACAGGGGAGCCAGGGGAGCCAGGGCGGTGCAGCTGCCTGGGGAAACATTTTACAGATAGAACCATCAGAACTTGCGAATGAATTCGATGTGGAAATTTTAAAAAATGGCAAAATTAAGAAGACCCATAATGTTGGGGGCATGGGAGAGGGAATCAGGAGTTCCATTTGGGCCACATTGTATTGCGATGGTGGCAAAGTGACAAAGTGGAGCTGTGAAAGTCATGAGTAAGGTATGCCCATCTAACGCTCAGGGGAGAGGGCTGGACTGGGGGACCGTGAATGTGGGCATCGTCAGGAAGGGCCACAGAATAGATGAGATAACTAGAGAGAGGAGAGATAATAAAATGGTTTAGTTCTGAGCCCTAAGGAATTCCCCTATTTGGAAGTCAGAGGAGCAGTTCCTAAAAACTGTCCAAAAACTGCGATAGAAGCTGTCACAAAGAGGGAAGGAGGAGGAAAGACACTGTGATGTTAGAATCAACCAAGCCAAGAAAGAGGGGGACTAGCAGTGTTGAAAGCTGCTGAAGGATAATGGAGAGAAGGTTATGATATTGCCCTGGCTGGTGTAGCACAGTGGATTGAGCATGGGCCTGAGAACCAAAGTGTCATTGGTTCAATTCCCAGTCAGGGCACATGTCTAGGTTGCATGCCAGGTTTCCAGTTGGGGGTGTGCAAGAGGCAACCACATGTTGATGTTTCTCTCTTTCTCTTTCTCACTCCATTCCCCTCTTTAAAATAAATAAAATCTTAAAAATAAAGATTAGAATATCAACTAGAATAGGCAATGTGATGGTTACTTATATCAAAGGAGAGACTTCCATTCTGGAATGGGCTGAATTAATGCAGTGGGAGATGAAAAAGTGGAGATAACACTTTTGAAAAAGTTTGGCTAAGGAGAAAACAAAAAATAAAAATAGGCAGTAACTTGAGACAGATGAGAACTTGAGGAAGGTTTATTTTCTTCTTTAAAGGAGTTATATGATGTTGGTGTGCTGATGGTAGACAGCCAGGAGGCCGCAGGAGGCAGACAGAGTGATGGTGTAAAAACTGATGTAACAGAGCATAGAGGAGGGGGCTGGGAAAGTCCTTGTGAAGGTGGAGCACAAATGGAGTGGCTTAGCACAGTGTTTGGTACATAGCAGCAGGCCGGTAAACGTAGGTTTTGCTGATGGTGGTGGCTCTAAGGAGCTTTTCATCATTGCTGCATTGGCCTAGAGTAGGAAGGGACGGCAGTTCAAGAGAAGAATCTTGGCAGTGCAAAAGCAAGGTTGAATCACCAATTTTTCAGGTCTAGCTATCAGTGGCTTCCTGAATGTAAAACAGCAAATTTAGGGGAAAACATTCTTAGTAATAGAGACCTAATCCCAGAGCAAGCCAGGGCAGGGAAAAGAGGTTAAGAGGTTTGTAGGGCCATTAGTATAGAGTTCTCTGCCACACCCCTTCCCTCCTACTTCCCAACTCAATACCATCTTCTTTCTTGAGTGCAAAGTAGCACAACCTCGTGGAGAACAATTTGACAATGCCTAACACGGCAACTCCCTGTGCATCTGCCCTTTTAAAAAACACTTTCTCCTCTGGGAGTTTTATCCAGAAGATATACTCCACAAACATGAAAAACAAAGACACCTGCCCAAGATTTGTCACAGCGGTGTCATTTGTATAAATAAAATATTGGAAATGGAATAAATGTCCATTCTTAAGAGACTATTTGAATAAATTGTGCTACATTCACAAACATAGTACTATGCAGTCATGAAAAAGAATCAGGTTGGTTTCTGTAAACTGCTGTAACAGATAAAGAATGATTTCTCTATAGAAATAGAAGTGATTTTTTTTAAGAAAGTGGTTTATTCGGCATCATGTGACAAGGCAGTGTCAGTGAAATAGATGACAATTTAAAAATTCTGCCTTCTAGGGTAAAAGTTACAAAAAATTCATCTGTTTTAATAATATAATTTGATAAATTTTGAGAAAAACATCTAGTTTGGATAACTATCCTAATCAAGATATAAAATATTGGTAAGCCCTGGCTGGTGTAGCTCAGGGGATTGAGTGTGGGCCTTTCAGTGTAAAAACTGATGTAACAGAGCATAGAGGAGGGGGCTGGGAAAGTCCTTGTGAAGGTGGAGCACAAATGGAGTCGCCGGTTCAATTCCCGATCAGGACGCAGGCCTGGATTGTGGCCAGGTCTCCAGTGGGGGGCCTGCGGGAGGCAAATACACACTGAAGTTCCTCTCCCTCTCTTTCTCCTTCCCTTCCCCTCTCTAAAAATAAATAAAAAGAAAATAAAATAAACCACTTAAATATATTAGTAAAACTCCAAAATTCTCCACATCATCCAGTGAACTCTCACTGGCCCTTGAAAATCTCATGCCAGGCTGTGCCCATATCCGCAGCAGGTCTCCAAGGTGAGAAGTGATTTCTCTGTATCAGCTCACAGGCATCTTCCTCATTCTTTTTACTGCATAGTACTACATTGTGAATGTACCATAATTTAAATACATAAGCCAAGAATTATGAACCAGAAACAAAACAATAAAAAGTGGTTATTGGATGTGGGTGGACATAAAAGAATGGAATTGGGATAAAAGTGTGAACTCTTTGAGAATAACTTTTTATTTAGTTTTGGCATTTTAATTATGTAAATGTTTAAAATTTCCTAGGCAGGTAGATAGATAGAAGGAAAGGAAGAAACAGAAATACATAAATACATAAGTAAATAAATATTGGCTATAAGGCAGTATGAAGTTTGTTAGAATATGATGTAATTCCAATTTTCATCAGTTCTGGTTGTGGATTCTTTTTCTTATAATCCTTTTCTTTCCCTTTCTATATAGCCAGTGTCCCAGCTGTGTTTCTGATTTTTGCATTTAAAAAACACAGGGTCTGTATTGTCCTGCATTGTCCCGACCCAGTGAGCAGTTTGGTTACGTCCAGATTGCAGGCTACCCCATTTGTCACCATGTTCTAGTAGCGCCACTGTCTTCAAAAACACTATTTAAGTAGCTCTCAACAGTCTCTTAAGTGCCACTTAACTTCCTGGGCCCCACGCCAAGCAATGACATGATCCTTTTGCCTCTGGTTTTTGGGACAGCCTGTGAGAGTGACCTTTGGAAAGGTTTCCAGCTACTACAGGGGCATGTAATTCTCTTACTGTCTTCTCTTCCTGAGCACTGGAAACATTTGGCCAACATGACAGCCTCCTCATTCATCCCAGAAGTAATTGTATCAATTTAGCCTGGGTGGTGTCAGTTGTGAGAGAATAATAGGATTTGAACTTCAGTTCTTTTTAGCTGCTGGCTAGGATTAGCAAACAGAGATAAGTAGAACCCCTTTGCTATTTTTAGAAATCACAGGTTTGATATAGGTTTAGATTTAAAACATAAATTTCTCCAGATATGACATATAAAAACTATTAGTGGAAAGATATAGAAAACCTACCTTTGGTTCAGGAATCTGCCTCAGTTTCTCCCCAGATAGCACTTGGGGCAATGATCTCCATGACATTTATTATTACAGATCACTCTGCACTCCTTCCTGGGCATTTGTCAACCAATTACTCCAATGAAAGTACTTGTAACAAATCCCACAGGTCCTGTGGATTAATCACCTAGTAGGTGCAGTTATTCTTGGAGATATTGCAGTTTGGTGGTTCAGTGACTTCATAATCTAAGCTGTAACCAATAGAAGAAAGGGAACAACCTCATCATGTCAAAGTAATGACTTAAAGCTACTTTTTGAAGATGTGAGGGTTTCGGGCCTTTGTTGTTTCTCTCTTGTTTCTGTGTCCATCAGGGTGTGGGCAAGCCAGGGAGGGGATGGTTAAATCTGAGAACTGTCCCAAATCAGGAACTGTTGAAGCAAGTGTGTTTTATTCATATTGGACAAGAAAAGACATAGGGGACACATGCTAAAACTATTCAAATATTGGAAGGAAATATCTTTACAAGGAAACAGACTCTGATCTCATTCACAACAGGGCTGGACCGTAAGCATTGGTGAGAAGTTACAAGGGGGCTGGTTTGAATTTAGTAGAAAAATGAATTTTCTAGCACTGTCCCACAATGGAACAGACTGCCCCACATGAAAAATATCCAAGTAGGGGCTAGATAGTTCTGTCAAGGTTAGAGTTTGTTTATCTCCATCATCTTTTATCAATTTCAAGAGCCAATGAATTCATTTATTCATTCTGCCTTCATTCATTTAAATATTAATTATTATCGAGGAATCATTATGTGCTAAGTACTGCCTAGATCATGTGAAAACAATGGTAAGTGACAACAGACATCACATTCTGCTAGACAGAGATAATGAACAAATAATCACACGAAGAGTGCATGATGTTAAACGGGGTTGAGTATTGTGAAGGAAGGAATGTGGTCCTGTGAGAGCCAAGGACAGAAATTTTTAAAAACTTGGTGGTGGTGGGGTGGACATTATAAAGAAAGGCCAACTAAAAATAGAGGGAATTTTTTCATGTATCTTCAATTTTCTGGGTAAAGAAAGGAGGAAAGATGGTTGGCCATATAGTAAGGGCAGGTTGCACTGGCATGGCTGTTTTGAGGAAAACGGCGAGGTGAGAGGGCCAGCTGACTAGGAGAAACTGGTAGGATTGATGGGCAAGCTTGAGGGCTCACTTGAGGTTAGTGATTATAGATTTATAGTGATCAAGATTTTTTCTGCTGTGTTTTTCTCCAGCAATTATGAAATGCTTAAGTGTTTACATCAGAGAGAAAACCCAAGAGCAGCATTGCTCCCAGGATGGATGGGACAAACTACAAAGGCGTAAAGGAGTTGGAGTATCAAGGAGAGTGGTTTTGAAATGAAGGATTGTGGCATACAAACTGGGTAAGGAAGAAGGGAAGAAATCAATAGGCTAAAGGATTGCTTAATGTTAGAGGGGTCAGTAGACTGAGGGCCTCATGAGTCCGAAGTGGGAATAGTTGAACTACAATGTTGTGGTCGAAAGGGAATATGCTTAGATTTATGATGTGGAGATAGAGCAGTCTTACATAACATCGGTGTCCATAGTATTACGGGGCAGAGAGATGTTTCTGGGAGTTGAGTGGAGGAAAAGTTTATTGGAAAAGAGGCAGCCCACTGAGAGATAAAGGCCTCTCATCCTCCTACTGTGATACAGGAGAACTAAGACTGGAAGAAGAAGGAATTTTGCTTCAAGGCATGACCTGTTTGCTTCCACTCTACTAGTCAATGTATGGATGGATGGCTGTAGGTCAGGGGACCTGGTAGGGTGATGAGACTGGTTTGGATCATCACAAACAACAGGAAACTTTAGGGGTCAAGATAGCAAAATATCAGGCCTGGGAGGCACCGGAGTCAGGAAGACATAAATACTAGAGAACAAAACATGGCAAGTGGCCAGAAGTCGATGGAGATAATGAGCAACCGGAAGATCTATAGACACTGAAAGAGAAAGATAAAACAAAAGATTGAAAAATAAGCAGAAAGCCAAGCAAAACCAGGACTTGAGGTAAGCACAAGATTAGTGGGAGAGCAGGTGTTGCACACCTAGTCTGAAGGAATCGCTTTGCTTTGACTCAACCTGAGCTGTGTTATTTTCTTGTGACCCTGATGAAAATGCATCCAAGGCAAGCCTGGTCTGCAGATGGTAGTAAATGAAAACAGCCAGTCGATAGTCAATGTCTGGTTGGAAGAAATGCTTGAAAACACATGGTTCTTTGTCTTTGAAGATGGCCCTGTTATACTTTAGACTGTAATATGAATTTTTAGCCAAAAAGAATTTCTTCCTATTTTTCCTTATCTAGTAGTTGCTTATTAGCTTATATGCCATTGGAAGATAGCATTGTAATGCTTCACAATTTCAAAAATAACATTTTTTCAAGGATGTATCAGGTGGGAACTGAAAATGAAATAAACACACTTGTTCTACCCTTGCACAAAACTAGTGCTTCCAAAGCTGGAACACTGCATGCACTTTAGGATGATTCATCTCAAGAATAATATGATGGAATAGCTTAAGGAATATTGCATTTTGACCCAGGCAAGAGGGTGGCTGCACTTCAGAAAGTCTCATGGGATCCTATGTCTGGCTGTGCCTTACACTATAGGCTAAAGCAGGGGTGTCAAACTCTTTTTCACGGGGGGCCACATCAGCCTCGAGGTTGCCTTCAAAGGGCCAAATGTAGAGCTCCTTGCCCCTAGTTAAAGAGTAGTTACATTTACACAGTCCTAAAATTACATTTGGCCCTTTGAAGGCAACCACAAGGCTGATGTGGCCCCCAGTGAATATGACTTTGATACCCCTGGGCTTAAGAGTCCCTGGAGCTAATGGGGTGGGCCCATTCAAATATGCATCTTCCTTCTAGACCATACTCTGCTCTCTAGGAACCTGGATTCCCTGTCTAAACGGCCTTGGCCCTACTTCCAGAGCCCAGCTGGCTCTGTTCCTTTGGTCTTCGCTCCTAAGGAGAAAATGGCACCCCTGGGGGACACACCTTCTCGCTTAGACTAAATGGTAACCAGGGGACAGCTGTTTGCAGGGGCTGTGGCTTACACTTAAACACATAGCCTGGGTGTCCCCCTGAATTTGAGCTAGTATGGAAAGGAACCAGGGGAAGGAAAAAGAGGGAAAAATTCTAAGGGCCTCAGGCTGGAAGCCACGGGCCAGTTTGCCATAGCCTCAGAACTCTGAGAATTCCAAACTCAAACCTGGCTGTTCAGATTTTGTGAAATTATTTGTCATAGTAGAAGAGTAGGACATTTTGCATAGCAGCCAGTTAGCTTGATTTATATCTTTTAAATATTTAGACATTGGATACATGGGCTTCCATCTGTACTCTTCCTCAGCCCCAAATATTTGGGATAAGCCTGGCTTATGTGTACAACTTGCTCCAACTTTATATCATCTGCCATTGTAGCACTGTCCCCCACCTATATGTTTGTGTATCTCTCTTTCCTCCTAGATATTTTGCTCCTCAAATTATGTCCTATTTATCTTTAAATCCCTCAGCATGCATATAGCTGATTGCCTCTTGGCACGTAGTAAGCACCCAGCAAATATTTGTTGAATCCGTCAGTGAAGGATTATGCAGTCATGGAAATTCTCTGGCGAGGGCGATTTGCTGGTAGATCCTTCCTCTTGCTAAGTCTCTATGGTTACTGTTTATATGCATATATTTCCACAAACTTTAATTTTCTGCTCTATCTTACATGTGAATCTGAGAGATGGATAAAATTTATATCTAACAAGTGGCACCTGGATTTTTCTTAGCAAGGGGAACTCTCTTCTTTTGGAAAACTACCATGAAAATCTACTTTGGTCTAACACAAGAAAGTATGTGGGACCCGGTATTGGCTAAAGGAAGAGCATCATAGGGGATAAAATGACTTTGTGTGAGAGAAGATGAAACGTTGGTAGTTGTGGAGGGCAGCCTGGAGATGATGGGGGAGAGAGAGGAGCCAGCAGGATGGACCCAAGAGGATGTGACCCATATTTGCACCACTGTCACCCACCTGAGTAAAGACTACTGTTTCCAAAAAACACATTTCATGTGATTCTCAACTCCAGTCCTAAATTACTGGTTATAGGACAGAAGCAACATGCAGACATGCAGAATCCCATAGATCAGGATTGTTCTGAGAGTGCAACGTTAGCTTTCTTGAAAATTTATAGAACTCCCAGGGAGGATTTTGAAAATTTCTATGACTTGTGGAAGGAGAGGAGTTTAAGGGTCCTTCTCTAGATTGTAATGTGTACTACGTCTTTTATTTTCTGAATTCTGATGCTTTGACATGGGGGTGAGGGGTGGGGGACTTGCTAACTCTTTTCCCAGGATTAGCCAATTCCTACAGATAGTAAAAAGCTTGCGCATAGGCATGCCTTTCAAATGTGAACCACAGTACAGGCTTTGCCCAGAGTTTCCCTCCGCCTTCTTACCACCCTCATTCTTCCCATGCAGCGCCCCCCTTCCCACCCCACCATGGTGTGGTGCCTCTCCTCTTGGGATTGTGACTATAATAGCTATCACTCTAATAGTAGTTGTGTCTTGATCTGTTGGCCTTATCATACCTAAGTAATAATAAACCATGGAATAGCTAGTACCATTGATCTTCCCCACAGCAGTCCTTTTTTCCTTTTCAGTGCTACTCTTCACTCAGGTGCCTTGAAAGATTTTGTTCTAAATGCTGACTCAATTCCCAGTGAAAACTACTCACTCGCAAAGAAGATTCAAGTGAAGTTTATTTCCGTCTCAGAGGACATTCTTGGTTACCTAGGTTTCTTTTCAAAAGAGCAAGTTTTACTTATAAAAACAGTGCACATTGTAAGAAAAATTTAGTATAAAATTTATAAATTAAAAATATATAGAAACACATATAATGATTTTACTTTGTCCCTGTATTTTAGGGCTCTTTGAAAACAACAGACATATACTCTAACTGAAAAGGACAAGTAATTTATTGGAAAAAATTTTAAGGGATTAGATCTGTATGTAGAGGATACGAAAGAATGCCCTAAGTGCACTAAGGCATATTTTTTCCTCAGGGAAGAATTGAAGTGGAGGTTGAAGAGCTAGGTAAAGATCTTTGGAAAGGGCAGGAATCAGAATAGTTCCAGGCATTGAGGTAGCAGGAACCATGGAGTCCTCCAGGCTTCTGTGTAAGCATGCATCCTCTATGTCTCTTTCCATGAGTGTGTAAATATCATCTGAGATTCAAACTCCTAGGAAAGTGTCTGCTTGCTTAGCTTGAGTCAGGAGCCTTCCTCTTGGCCAGGGCCAAGGGGAAGTGTCTGCTTGCTCAGCTTGAGCCTTGAATGACAAAGTGAAGGAATGGTCTTCAGATAA
The DNA here is from genome assembly GCA_004024845.1 of Tonatia bakeri. Lineage (NCBI taxonomy): Eukaryota > Metazoa > Chordata > Mammalia > Chiroptera > Phyllostomidae > Tonatia > Tonatia bakeri. Next base: position 49,214 of record PVIA01005382.1, read on the forward strand.
AATATATTTCCTTTACCAGAAGCTGAGGAAATGGATTTGCAAAACGAAAAATTCAGGCATTCATTATAATTTTTCACATGTCAGTATGTCATAGACATTCAGTTATGGCAGCACAGATAGAGCTATCCCTTAAATAAGGTGCAGTGTTTTCTGAGTATGGATGAAGTTATCTAGATGTCAGAACCTTTCTGAACGAGAAAAGTTGTCCTGGAAATTCTCATCTGATTAGGATAGCTAATTTTAAACTACAGGGTTTTTTGTTGGCCCTTGTTTCTCCCACTTTGCTGACCTCTGTCTCTAACATGACCCACCTGCTTAAACAGCATTAAAAGTTAAGCCCTGTCCTGAACATTCTGATTTGGAGCTAACCTCTTGAAATAAAAACAGGTTTGCGTCAGAGTGCAGGGACTGTTGATTTTGCATTTTTGACACAGTTGTGGGAGAGCTCAAATTTGCAAACTTGCAGCTGCTGGTATTTCTGTAATAATAACTCCTATTTATTAAGCCCCCACCATGGGATAGGCACATCACCTACTTCATATCTACACCTTAGAGCCAGGCCAGGAGCTCAATGCTGCATATCCCCTAGAGACAAAGAAACTGAGGCTCAGCAAATGTTAGCCGCTTCCCCAAGGTCACAGAGTGCGAGCCAGGATTTAAACTCAGTCCCATTTGCCCCTAAACCCTTGGCTCTCTCCATGAAGCCATTCATGGAAACATGCACTCCGCAGTTCTGCTCAAGCCCCTTCTCCAGCTCCCATATCTGCCTCCAGAATTGTATTGGAAACGCCTCAGAAAGTACAGATTGTTTTTTAATTACCACTGTGTTTCCCACCGCAATCATCAGGGTGCTTTACATGAAGAAGATGTTCTTTGTTTCCTCCGTATTCTTTCTCTCCCCACTTTACAACTGCACACGCGTCACATACACTCACAGATTGTTGGGGGAAGTGGGCTGTTTTAGGTGATATAGATAGCTTTGAGTCTTTCTACTTCCTGATGAGCCAGTTTCTAAAGTTAATTACTCAGCCATTTCTTCCTGTAGCAACTATCTAAATAAAATGATTGAAAAGCTAAACGGCTCCTCTCTAAAAAGCACAGAGAACCAAACCTAAAAATCTCGGAAACTACTACAAATGTTCCCTCCGTAGTTGATCCACTTTGCTCAGAGTGAGAACAAATGAGGCTAAAATTTTTTGAAAGACAAAATTATGAATACAGAAATGGATTTCAAGAAGCCAGTGAAAATTCTACTCTAAAAATTCACTGAGTGACCTTGAACAGGAAGGTAAGTGCTCATAAAAGCCAAAACTGAAGAAAAAGCTGAAACACTCATGATGTCGCTGGGTCAGGTGCAGAGGCTGGGAAGAGGAAAGGGAGGCACTGCACCGGGGAAGCTGATGAGAGAGGGGACAGAGGGGACCATTTGAGCAGAGTATCTGGAAGGGGAAAGAACGTCCTTAAATGTGCTTGAATTGTAACTTACAATGCAACCTTTCACCTCTCATTGAGAAGGAATCTCTGAAATAATTTTTTCAAGGTCTGCATAAGGAAATACAGGAATTGAAGAAAGTTTTTTTGAATAATTTAGACCCACAATGTCTAGTAGTAAGAATTTGGGATTTGGATGTGTGGAATAGACAAAGGTGCAGTAGGAGATTGAATTACCCAGATTTTTTCCACTCTTTATTTGAATTTGTCTATAAAGATAGGCCATTGATAAATCCTATAGAAATAAGCCATTTCATTACTCCAAGAAAACATTGGTTGAATAGCCTTTGTTTATCCAATGTTGAGTTTATGTACATATTTAAATATGTATACTTTTTAAAATCTTGCTTTTAAATGTCTAGTTTTTCTGATTTATTGGAATGAGGATACTTCATCTTGATTTCTAAAGGTGACTTTCAAACTATCTTATGTGTAAAACTAGCTGGGAAGTTTTTTAAATTGCAGATTCCCAGGCCTCCCCTCCCCACCCTACCCTCGCCTCTTTCCAAGAGTCTAAATCACTGGGATTTTGCTCCTGGACTCTGTACTTTGAAAATAATCCCAGGTGATTCATATGTAGGATCTTAAAATTATAGTTTAAACAATATTGGTTTATGCATATGATTTCACTCATGTGGGCTCTAATGAACAAACTGAACTAACAAGCAAAATACAGACACTCAGAAAGCAGGCTGGTGACTCTGGGGTGTGGGTTGGGGGGTGCAGGCATCGAGCAAAAACAAAAAAGGACTCATGGACACAGACAATAGTGTGGTGATTGCGGGTGGGGGTGGAGGAGGGGAGGGTGGAGGTGGAAGAAGGTATAAGGGGGATAAATGGTAATACAAAAAGTACAATAAAAAACAAATAAATAAAAATATTGGTTTATGTAATAATACCAATAATGTGATTAATAAAACATCCAGATACTAAGTATCTTTATAAGAAACTGATGTTTTAAAATTCACTTGTAGTCTATATAATTTTCATTGGATTGGCCTGTATTCATGGGTATAGTAGAATAAAGCAGAGGATGTTCTACAACCACATGGTTAGAACTATCAGGGAGGGGTGTATGAATCTTAAAACATAATGTTCATGCTGGAATGGGTGCAAAGAACTAACCAGAGTTGGGATGGTCAGAGCCCTATTGCCCGCCTCACCTGAAAGGGCAGGACACCAGCTGTATTCCTTTCGGCCTCTTTCCCGTCCTCACTTAACACTGACATAGTTAAATGATTCTCAGCATGCCAATTTAAATGTTTTTATCAGTAGACAATGCTTATTTTACTTAGAAATTAGTTAATGTGGTTACAAAGAGGACATTTTTGTCTATATGAAGGTAGTTACACAGTTATAGGCTCTGGCTGTGCAACAGAAGCATCAAAGGGACCAATGAGTGTGCACTCAGAGATGAGATTTAAGGTTCTGGGATAAAGAGTGTGAGTTTCTTCCACTAAGAAGGGTTTCTTCTACTGAGAAGGATTTCTTCTACTAAGAAAAATGATCAGACCTTGCAGGAGTAAATTCAAACCATAGGAGAATTTTCATATTTTGAAACAGAAGAAAGCACTGTGGATTCTTATGATCTTTATTATCCTTACAATGGGTTGATCCATTTGGTAAGAACCTTTTGTGTCTTCTCCAAAAGGGTTCTCTAACTGGTGATAATATTCCTTAACTTTAACATGGATTTTGTAAATAAAGCCAATGTAAAAATGTCACTATAAATTTAATTTTCTAAGTTCATAGTTAAAGTGAAAAACCAATACTTTGTGCTAGTATACTTTGTAATGTAATATAAGTAACTTTCAGTTAGGTTAAACAGGTTCAGATTTAGTTGATGGTTGATGAAACTATGAGACATATAATTTGAAACTGATAGGGCCATTGGTTCAGCATGGATCAAACTGTTCTAAACTAAAAAAAAAAAAAAATGGTCCAACTCTTTTAAATTAAAACAAACTCCAAGCAGTTCTAATCAATCTACAAAATTCATACTTTTAACCTGCTCGGTCATTTAACTGCCTCCCCTCCTACAACTTTTTCATCCAATCTCCCTTACCCTACGTCTTACCATCATCATATCAACTCCGGAGTTTCCATTTCAAGAAATCATTCTCAGACCATCACAACCTGTTCTTTCAGTTCCTTCCCGTGGCTTCCTAACTGTCACAGTTCTTACTTTATTGATGCCTCTGCTTCGTAACTCCATGGCCTTTCCACTCTGTCCTCCTGCTGTCTGTTTTTCTCCTCACTCGACTTTGATTCTATTGATAATCTGTCACTTCCTTCAGAAATATCCTCAGCTCACTTCCCCTTACTCCCTTAATACAGGGTGTGGCATAAGTAGGTTTACAGTTGTTCGTATGGAAAAATAATACAATAATGAATAAATAATATACAAGAATAAACTCTGTGCTTCATATACTCAGAACTGTAAACCTACTTTTGCCCCACTCTGTATGTATTTGTAGAGCAGAATCCCAACATTGGTTAAATCTAACTGTTTGCTTCTGTGCCTAGACCGAAGGAGCAGAATATCTGGGGTGGGGAGAATCAGTGTAGATAGCTGACTTGAAATCTGGGGCTAGCAACACCACACGGGTACTATCTGGCAAGGTCGTTACATGCTTCCACTGAGTTTAATGAATGGGCTCCTCTCCATAGGGACAGAGAAGGAAACCTTGACTTTTCTACACCTTCTGCTTTCCAGCCTAGTGAGTAGTTCTCAGGAAAATTCATTGCTTTCAGACCACTTTCAGCCATAAATAACTTTTTTCCCCTCAGATAAAAAAAAAGATACTATCCACTTTAAATTACATCTTGAGATTATCGCTCATTACCAAGTTTCTCCTCTTTCCCTGCTCATGACTGACCTGTGCTTTGAGGATCTTCAGTGGGAAAAGGAGCATAGCCTGTATTTTCAGCATTCTTCACCTTGCTCTTCCATTTCTCTCTTCTCTCCTCCACCTCCTTGTTATGTTTCTTCTGGCTCCTGCAGGGTCAGGCAGGAAAGGATGATGGAATTGAAAATGGGGAAAGACCTTTTCACTTAACTCAGGATAAGGGAAGTTCTCTCTTGTCTGTCAATGAACCACTGTCAGGTCAGGTATTCAGTGCTGGCTCTTCTGTTGTCTTTATCAAATGACCCCCTAACAGGGTCTTTAGTGACCTCCTCCCCTAGCAGAGGGAGTCTTTGTGCTATTAGAGTGAGCAAACTCTGGTGACCCACGAGCTCAGTTTCTGCACTCCACCACCTTTTAAACTTCAAGTACCTTAGGCCTTAAAGGCAAAGATTTCTTGAGCAAAGATGCTATAAAATATTCACACCTGATTCCCCTCTATAGTGAGCCCTTGCATCCTACAGTCAACAGTACACCTCATGGTCTGCTGGATCAACACATTTCAGGACGATCCTACCACGGAGCCCTTTTCTTGCCCTCTCCTCGGGAGCAGGTGAAAGCAGGAAGCAAGCACCCATAACTCTACATATTTTTTCTTGAGGCTCCTTGGGGCCTGACCAACATTTTATTGTCTGTCCATGTGAAAGGCGGTAAAATCAATCACTCAGAACTCCATCTTTTGTCTAAATACTCTTCCTAACAATCCTTCTCCATGAATTCTTAGAGCTTGGTTATAGGACTTGATGATTACTAGATTCTTTACACAAATGTCTAGCAGACCCTCCCATTTCTCTCACCTTTTGGGTTCTAACTGCAAGTCTGAAATTATAGGAGATACTCCATTCAAAACCCTTTTACATCTGTCCTTTATTTCCTTTAGTCCTTGAGATGACTATTTTATGCCTTTTCCATTCACTTCATATATTGCACTCATTTTCTTCCATTCCCTCCCAGCTGTTGACTTTGTCTCAGACTTTGTTGAAAGAATAAATATCATGATAAGGAAAGTAAACAGGCAAATGCAGCCACGTTCTCTGCTTTCCCTTTAGTTTCCAGGAGCAGGTGTCCTCGTTCAACTAGAATTTATTGTGGTGAAATTTCTGAGGTTATCAAGCTGGAAGGAAAGCTTTTGTAAAATTTGTTTTGGAAGACAAGAATCAGAGTGAAAATAAATAAGATAACTGGGCTTGAAACCTGGCCACCAAAACTTAGAGCACACAACAACTCAAACACAGATTTTTTAAAATATCCTTCTATTGTAATAAGATGAAAATATGAAAAGCTTTATTTTATTTTTTGTTTTCATAAACATTAATAGGCATACATTTATTGGTATCAAAAATACATAAGGGCCCTGGCCTATGTGGCTTAGTTGGTTGGGTGTCATCCCTCAAAGTGATAGACCGCTGGTTCCATTTCTAATCAGGGCACATGCCTAGGTTGAGTGTTTGGTCCCCAGTTGGGGCACATGCAAAGGGCAACAAATTTGTGTTTTTCAGCCTCTCTTTCTCCCTTCCTTCCCCTCTCTCTAAAAATAAAATAAATAAACTCTTCTAACAAATACGTAAGGAACTTTATCTGTTCTTATGCTTTGAAAACAAATAACAGTAGCCCCCAACTCAAGTAGCTGGAGTGTAAAGAAAATTTTATCATCTCACATACAAGACGTGTTGCTACAAGGTTGTTTAATTGAGAGCTCAGTGATGCCATTAAGGACTCAGGTTTTTTTCCATGTCTGGCACTCTGTGGAGATTGGGTTTTTCCTAGCTTCCTCTTGGTGGTGAAGTGTTTATCAGTCCAGGCATCAAATTCAGATATATTAGTTTTGAGAGAAGGGAAAAGAAAACAGTCTCCTAAGAATCTTCCCTTCATATCTCTTTGGACAGAACAGGGCCACATGACATCTGCTAATCTAGTCACTGGTTAGAGGTGTAGGATCACCATTATTTATTAGACTGATCAGGATTTACCCCTTGGTTAGAGGTGGGATGATGTTCCCTGAGGAGCAGAAATCTAAATTCTGTTTGCAAGGCAAGACAGATGAATGGAACCACTGAAGGCGTATAATGAATGTAAGCAACAGTGTTGAATTCCCTTACACACTCCCCATTCCTGCACATTATTCAGCAAATTCATTCTTTTATCAGATATTTATTGAACGTGTACGATCAGCCAGCCACTGTTCTAGGTACTGGGGACACAGTAGGAAACTTGTTCAATTTTTACTTCTTCTGGCTATTACTCCTTATGTCTAAATGATATGCTTACAGTGCAGTTGATATATCAAATTTTGACATTGTCTATTGACTTCCTGCCATGATTCATGAAGATTTAGCTATTTTATATCACTACCATCTTTTCTACCTCTCTCCCATTAGTATGGTCCCTCCATGAATCTTCAAGTGAGATTTTTTTAACCTCTGTTTCTTATTTAATAAACCACAGGCAATCTCTCTCTCTCTCTCTCTCTCTCTCTCTCTATATATATATATATATATTTCTCTATATATATATAATATATAAATAAAATAAATATTATATGTATTTATAATATATAGATAAAATAAAAATATATAAATAAATAAAATATTGTATTATATATCAGCATTTAGCATTTATTGAGTTCCTAATGGCAATTTGGCAACAAAGGTATGAAATCTTTCTTACATCTTTTCCTTCCTTGGGGAGTTTTTCCAATGCCATTTGTAGTCATTTTTAATTTTCACTCTTTGGTACCTTGGAAGTCGTACTTCTTTTCACTTTGCTTCTCTCTCAATCAATGACTTCCAAAGAGTGAAACATCTAATATTCCATTGCTTTGGGAACATGATCTCTGGGGGCAGACAGCAGAAATCTGAGGGAAGGCTGTCACGTTATAGACAGTACCTCTTGGCTCCCAAATTCATAAGATAAAGTCATTAGTCCTCCCTCTACATACCTTCATCCTTTTTTAAAATCTCTCAGCCTCCATCAGCTATATCTTTCTTTTAACATTGTCAATATTAAGAGTACTGACATTTTATACCGTTTCCATTGATTTACCCTTGTTGATTCAAAAGGTGAAAATCAATAAATAATATCCTGTCAATCGTTTTTGCTGCAGAGTCAAATAATAAGCCCAGATTATGTATTTTTTTCTGCCTTAGTCAGTATCACTCCAAAGAAATTGCTCCTGTCATAATTTTGATTGGATTTTCTCTCCCCCACCTTTTAAAATAAGCTACCAATTCTCTTTATTATATTACCAAATTATTTCAAGCTTTTAATCACACTGTACAGTTCACAGCTTCCCCAAAATTGATTTCACGAGTGGGTGCTAGGTCAGCCCAGTCCTTGGTTCCTCAGTCCTCAGGTCAGCCAGGGGATCTAAGACCCACGGCGCGTGCAGGCAGGCTGTTTTCCAGGGGTGTGCACCACCCTCAGTTTACTGCAGTGTGCTGACACACATGACCATTTTCCATTTGTGCAGTGATATGAGAAAGGTTGAGAGGTATTATAAACCTCTCAACTTTGTCCCTTCTTTTTTCTACCAACATATCCCAGAGTTGGAAGTTTGCTCTAATCCTGTAGCAAAGGTATCATCTCAGTACTTCTCTGCTCTCCTGGATTCTGTTCATCTTTTTCCTGGATCCCATGTTTTCTTCTTTCTGGGCCTAATCTCTTCATTTCCTAGAACTACCAGTGTCTTCCACTTACTTTCTAGAATGCATACCGAGAGGTCGGAATCCTGAGTCTTCTGTTTCTCTTATTATCTTTATTCTACCTCCACACAGGATTGATAGTTGGGCTGAATGGAGCCTCCTGAAACTCTGATGGCAGTGCTTAGTTTTTATCCATTTACTTGTTGGTGAGTAATTGAGGGCTATTTTTGTTTCTCTTCTTGTACATGACCTGAAGTTTTTTGGGATCTTCTGTTTATCCTGATCTGTTGAAATTTCATGATGGTGCACTTGTGGGTCCATTTCCATTCATTCAGCTGGGTGCTCAAGAGGCCCATTCACTCAGCATAGATTTCCATGTCCTTCATTAGCTCTAGAAAATTGACTTCTCCTGTTTCTTTGAAATCTTCCCTTCCATTTTTTTTCATTCTGTCTTTCTAGAACTTATATCGGATAGATATTGGAACTCCTCAATAAATCCTTATTGCCATTTTTCTTTACTCTCATATTTTTCTGTCTCTTAAGCTCCTTGTTCTGTATTCTTAGACATTTCCCTGATTTACTTACCAAACATGGTTATTAAGATGCTAGAGCAAAGCCCTCTTCACTCAGAAATTTAGGGCTGTCCAAGTATAATAGCTGGTGCCTTATCTGTTTGGCCTAAAGCAAAACCTTCTGGTTGGAAAACCCCATTCGCATACAGAGCTCTATTCAGCTCTATGATCACCTTATTCTAAAAGAATACATACTTAAGGATTGTCAGGCATTTGTAGAAAGCTTGTAACATGAAATGTAAATAAGCTAGCTAAAGTTTGTCAGAAAATTTGGCTGAAATGGAAAAAAACAATCCAATATCAAAAGAGAACAAAAATAGAAACTAGAAAAATGTAATCAATCTCTTGAAGAAATAACCTTTTCTTTAGTTCTCCCAGGAGAAAGGTAATAGAATAACAATGCATTGCACAGATTTTCATGTAATCCCTGGGTTTTGCCCCATTTTTCACTTTTGAATCCATAGCCTCTTTGGGGTTTGCCAGGCTCCCGCTCTGGCTGAAATACCCTCTGAAACTAGAGCTTTCTCTGTTTGTTTCCTTTGGCTTTTGTTTCTTCAGAAAGCTTTGAAAATTTTCACCCACTAGCATACCCCATGTCCATTTTCTGTGTTATTAAGAAAAATAACTTTATGTATTTTTTTGCCCTTATGTTTTTTTTTTTAAGACCTGTGAAAGAAGGCAATAAATATATAAGTTCAGGGCAAGATCTTGAACAGTGGAAGAAATTCTGATTTTTAATTAAATTTTTTTCCATTTAATTCATCAGTTGATGGTGTACATACTCCCTAAAATACACTGCCTAGTTATCAAGAAATATTAACTATCAACAAACAACAAGTGTGACTGAGGATGTGGAGAAAAGGGAACCCCAGTGTACTGTTGGTGGGGCTGCAGTCTGGTGCAGCCACTGTGGAAAACAGTGTGGAGTATCCTTAAAAAATTACAAATGGATCTCCCTTTTGATCCAGTGATTCCATTTTTGAGAATATGCCCCAAGGATCCTGAAACACCAATACAAAAAATATATGCACCCCTATGTTTACAGTCACACTATTTACAAGAGCCAAGATTTGGAAACAGCCTAAGTGCCCATCAGTAAGTAAGTGAATAAAAAAGCTGTGGCACTTTTGTATAATGAAATACTACACAGCAGTAAAAAAGAAGAAACTCTTACATTTTGCAACAACAGGGAGGTACCTGGAGAAAATTGTGCTAAATGAATTAAGCTAGAGAGTGAAAGAAAAATACCACATGATCTCTTATATGTGGAATCTAATGAATACAATAAACTAATGAACAGAATAGTAATAGAAGCTTACCTAATAAAACAGACTGACAGCTGTGGAAGGAAGGAGGGGGATGTGATGAAAGATGGTGAAGAGATTACTCAAGGAACATTTATGCACAACCCATGGACACAGACAACAATACCAGGATTGGTTTGGGAGTGGTGAGTGATGGGACTGGATGAAGGTGGGGACAGGGGAAAAATGTGGGAACAACCTGTAATAGCATAAACAATAAAAATAAAATTAAAAAAAGAAATATTAATTAAAGTATTGTAATACCAATGTCCCACACTGTTAATATCCCCATGTGTGAACTGTATCCTGAATTACAAAGTTGGTGTGGAGCTCATTTTATGCTGCATATTCTGGTCAATGTTGCCAGTTACCACTCCAACCAATATAAAGCACAGCAATTAAGATTAGTCTGGGTGATGAGACACTGCATTCAGCACGTACTTTACTGCTAGGAAAACAATAGGGAAGAAGTTTCAGAAAAGGAGTTTGTTGAAGAAATAAATGTTCTTATACTGGGACGCCCTTGCAGATTTCTGACAAGAGCCTATGAGAGGCTAGTTTAGTGACCCTTAATATTTTTGTTTGTGAACTTCCTAAGAAACTTTTAGAACTTTTTCCCGTAAGTACTCTTTTTGTATTTTAAGTATTTAAAATTTTTGTCAAAAGACTAAATAACTACTAAGGATATTAGAATTGATATGTAAAATTAAGCTATGATAAAACTTTGAAAATTTATCTAATGGAATGTAAGTATCAGGTGAATTATATCTATCACCATCTAGTAAAAAAATAGATGAGCAAGCTATCTTTAGTAGTATATTGTCATTGTATTATCCTCTGTGAATTTTATCCTAATGTAATATATGTTTAGGTTGAAAAGTCTTTAATTAATTGACTTTATTGATTCATTCTATGTAAAAAAAATACGTGAAAGTAAAATGAAATTGAAATATCAATATACAGGGTGGGGCAAAGGGAGGCTTACAGTCTTGAGTGTGCAAAACACAGTTGATTCTTCTGTTACTATTTATTAGTTATTGTATTATTTCCCATATGAACAACTGTAAACCTCCTTTTGCCCCACCCTGTATTTTCTGTAACTGCAAGGCTCTAATGGTTAAATTATTTTTTATTGATTCATCATTATAACCATCAGTAGCAGCCAGTTACTTAAAACACTATAAATATATTATAAAATTTGAAAAGTATTAAATATAACATGAAAGTTTATTGAAAATGAATCTTTTCATGAGGTGGATATAACCCTTTTTTCTTGGTTAAGTTACATTACCATGAATAAGTATTTTTTCTTTCAAGAAAATAGAGAGGGCTCAGCATCTTTTCTATTCTGGGTTTTTTTACTTGTTTGTTTTTTTACTAGATGCAATCCATGAGGGTTTACATATTAAGAAGCTGAGAATACATAGAATTTTGTTGCAGTAATGCCACTCATTTTTTGGAACTCCTTTTGGGCTATTTGTCAAATATTGCATGATATATTTTGAAAATGTATTTTTAATGATCTATAATATGACAACACAATTTTGCTTTTTCAGGTTTTTGAAAAGATGACTTGGGAACTACATTCTATGTGTGTAGATCTGTTACTTAGTCATTAAGGTCATTCACTGTCCCAAACCTATACCAGTGTTCTGAATTCATTTAGTGCCTTATGGGTTTTTTTACCCTGGAGAAGTGCACTCCATTAAGATGCAGTGAAGTGGGAAAGGGGTGGCTTGCCTGTAATGTATTCCTAGCAAAATCAATTTTAGGAAAGAAGGTGTGTGAGGGATGAGGCTCTGATATGATTCTGTTGAAACCATTTCATCCCTGGGAAAGCCTCTGCCAGCTCCCAGAGGCAGAGGAAGTCCAGACCACCAATGAAATCTTGGATTTCAGTTCCTTTGATTTTTAAGAACCATTGATGTTTCCTTTCTCCTAAAAAGGAAAGACCAGCTTCAAAAAATGTTAAAAAAGGTCTCAAAGTGATTGGGGAAAATAAAAATAAATGGGAACTGCAGAAGATAAAAAGGTCTGTGGTTAGGAAGCCAGACAGACAATGAGGAGACTGCACAAGTGAACCAAATAAAATCCAATGTTCCAATCTGACTGAAAATGGAAATTTGGAGTTTTCATCTATGAGGGCGTCATAAAATGCATATATTAATGGACGTTGTCTTTAGTGACAAAGCAGCAGGCTGATGTCTTATCTGAAGATCTTAAAATCACAATAAATTACCTTTGAGTTAAAATAGTTTTAGGAAGATTCTGAGTAAAGATGATTGCTTTACTCAGATGGGACAGTGGCTTTCAATGTATTTTTTAAATTTGAATCCATTTTTAATCATCTTTTCATGATAAGAAAATCTGTTTACTTTGCATATTGATAAGGACAATTTTCAGCTTGTATAAAAATTAGCATACCATTTAGTTACTTTGAGTATTATTTAGCAGTTCTTCTTTTTGCATTTTTGAAACATTTTTTATTGTTGTTCAAGTACAGTTTTCTCCATTTTCCTTTTTAAAAAACACAGCTCGAAGTAAAAATACCATTTACATCTATGTAACCAAAATGGTAGTTCTGTAAAAAAAATTATACTTACCTTTACAACGTGAGATATTCTGTTATTTGGTCTTCTCCCTTCTTCTCATCTATTAAAAATAATGCTGATTAAGAATCACCAAATTTATTTCACAACCCACTTATGAATGATCTACTGTCCAAAAAAAACATTGCTGAAAGGCCCACTAAGAAGCAACCTAATATCTTTGTATTAAATATTTATTTTATACCTATCTTTTAAAGAAAAGCACACTTATATTTAACTCATCTCAGCTTCAGAGAAAGACAAAACCGAGATTCCTTTGGTGGCAGCCCATCCCAGTTGTAGGCATAGTGCCTAGGATGAAATAGCCTCTGGAATGCTACAGAGTGACAGCAAATTAAAAAAATCAACCTAGTAGAAAGTCGAAGTCCTCACAAGCCAACCATTCAATTGATACAAACCTTCTGTTCTGGGATGATAGAAAGGAGGGGTGGAATGGGTGTGGGGGAGGAGGGAGGTTGGGAAGGAGCAAGATTTAAGAGAACGGGTGACGTAATTGGAAAGTTACTGGATCTTCCTCACGCAAATGATCTTCCCAATGGAGTGCTAGATTATCTATGTGTTCCACACGTCTTGTAATTGATAGCCGTCCTCATTTGCCCTCACTCTCTAAAAGGAGAAATATGCAGAATTAAACAAAGGCATCAACTTCCTAAGAATCTGCTATTGGAGTTGGCTGGAGCCTATGAGGGTGATTAGGGGACAAGCACATCATTAATGCGCAATTCAAGCAGCCCGAGTAAATGAAGACAACAGAGGAAGGCTGAGGGAAGACAGCTGAAGACAAGAAATAGCTTTTAAAAGAAAGGGAAAGTATGAATTTCCAATCTACCTATTAATCTAAGGAAATGTTTTGAACTTTTTTTTTATAGTAGGTAAGAGAAAGTTAAAGGCAAATGAACCCAAAACCTCTGAGTTACCCATTATTACTTTCAAATCAAATAAAAAAAGAAAAAATTAAACAAGATTTATTACCCTGAAATGTTTCATGATTGAAAAATACCCAGAGTGCCTAGGACTTTGAACACTTACAAACTCCAGATCCATCAATAGAGAATGTATTGGTGGCATCAAAAATTAAAAAAAAAAAATAAACAAATGCATTGTTCTAAACTCCACTGGAGAACCAACTGAAGTGGCACTAAATGGATTGCTAAATAGAATTACCTGAGGGAACTTTTAGACCACCAGAAAACAAAGCCCAATCCAAAACAATAGAATCAGAGTCTCTGGGAATGGGATGCAGGCTCCAGAACTGTTCAAAGATAATGTGCAGACAAAGTTGAAAACCGATGCTCTAGAGCCTTCCTACTCACAGTGTGGTCTGTGGACCGGCAGCAGCAGGATCCCCTGGGAACTTCTTAGAAATTCAGAACCTTAAGCCCTCCCATAGACCTCCTGAATCAGAATCCGCAGAAGACGTAAAAAGATTTTCAGATGATTACTGTGCATACTAAATCTTGAGAATCACTGACTTAAAAGACATACACTATTAAATTCTCCTGTCTTACTACTTCCTCAATATTTAGGGGGTTTTTTAATGTTGATCTATATCACAGTACTTGGAATAAGTCAAGTGACAGCACTTGCCTTATTTTACTGCCTCTGGCTTTTCTGATTGTTAGAGTTGGTACCCTAATGCCTAAGACCTATAGAGCCAATTGCTGTCTTGATCCTAATTATGAATAGCTTTGGCCCTGCCCAAGTGGAACCTGAATTTTGCTAGGATCCTACACAGAATTCAATGATCTTTGCTGACCACCATAGCCTGGACAAATTTTGGTATGCTAATTTGTTTATTCTTTAGATTCAGCATCCAGTTTTGGCATGCTAATATATTTATTTATTCTTTAGACTGGGCATCATTGTTAACATTAAGACCTTGATCGCTCTCATGGTTTTCTGCCTTCTCGCTCTCATGGTTTTCTCTTTTGGTTTATATTGCTAATTCTAATTAGAACCCTATTCTGAATTCAAAAGAGTGGCTCTGGGGGCAGTTGGCCTTCTGTGCTTACACCATTTCTCCCTCAAAAAGGGGACTGGAGTTCTGAATCCATACACAGAACTGAATAATGATGTTACCCAGTTGGTTCTGCGGGTACTGGCTTTTCTCATATCTGAGTTTCCTATGCTTTATTTCGTTTGTCTACCGGGCTGCTGGAATGGACCGATAGCCATTAAAATAGCTTCAAGAGTAGAATTCCTCCTACGTTCTACTACAAATGACTTCTGTGGCAGAAACCCTTCAGTCCTGGCCCTGGAACTGGACTTTATAAAGTCCCTGCTCTAGTCTTTCTTTCTAACTGTATTTGATTTATGTGACCCATAAGCCTCCATGTCTCATGCTCAGAGGAGCTCTGACATGGTTCACATTGTCATGGATAACCATCTCAGGTTCATGTTACCTGTAAGGACATTTCAGAGGTTTCTGTATTTAGGGACAAAAACAAAAATAAAAGAAGAAATGCAAGGATAACTTTTACTAAGCTAGAAAAAATCTTTTGCATTGCATTTCTGATGAACCCCAACTTATTCCTAGATATATTGTTGGGTTGTCCTTGTGTTGACATATTCTGATATCCCGGGGAAAGTTTCTCTCCTGGCGTTGGAATTGGAAAGTTTAAAGGATCTACTGTGACTTGCTCCTGCAGCACAGACTAAATCTGGGGACATGTGCAACTCTAGCTCATTGAAGAAGAGTCGGTGATATGAAATTCCTCCAAAAAAGAACATAAAGGTTCATATGGCATCCAAATCATAACAAGATATGTAGTTGGTTAAGAATCAGGAGCTTTTAAACTGAACAGCTGTAACTCATTTGGGCAGTCGTGCAAAACAGAAAGTTGGCAGACCAGATAGTCTTTTTAGACATTAAACACAAAATGCTTGGGGCCAAATCGTGTGATTAAGAAATCAATGTTTTCTTTTTCCTCTTCCAACCTGTTCTTGGAGTGTGGAAAGTTATATGATTTTTCTTCTCTGACTCTTTGGTTGTGGCTATTGGGAACTGCCTGTGTCTTCAGCCACTGGAGGTCAATTCAATTTAATTCAATCCAGTCTAGTCCAATCCATTCCAATCTAATCTAATCCAATTTAACTTCATCTACCTTTCTTTGGGGGAAACCTATATACAAATAAAGATTTTAAGTGCCTTGGGAGCTAATATACCAGGTTGTCTACAGCTCAGCTCAAAATATCTTGACTCTGGTACAGTACCTCTACCTCTTTGCTTCTAGACCTTGAAGTCTGGCTTCTAGACACTTTTCTGCATTGGAGATTCTGCTTCCTCTATAATTTCTGGATTCTGTACATTATTGATTTTACTATTCCATTTGGGCATAGCTTGCTGCTGTGGCTCCAGTATACTTACATCTCAACTATCTCCCCACTCTCATCCTTACTCGTTCTCCAGGTACCTGTCTGTACCTTTGTTCTGCACTCCAGCCTTTCAAGCTTCATTTTTTCCTCCCACAGCTCAGCCTGGTAGAATGCTTCCTTTGAAAGGGTTTCCTTTCAAGTACACATGCAGAGATATGCATGAGCATCTGGTGTCAGCCTTTTGTTCAACTTTAGCCCCTAGTGAAATATGGAGACATGTACCCTGAGCAAAATAGAAAAAGGAAAGATTAATGAGAACAAACATCAGAGAAATACCTTCATGTCTAGAAAATGTTAAGAACCTGCTTTGGCCACATTTGAATAATTGTGTCTGGATTCCAGTCTCTTTCTTTCTGGTGTGCATGGGGTAGACCAGATTCCCCAGAGGCCTGGCAGCAGAAAGTAGGGGGTAATTGTGAAATGTAGCTGCTGGCTCCTGGTTCTTGATAGGAAAGGGGTGAAGCCAAAGCTTCTTGTCAGCAAGCGAACAGCCAGTATGGTCTTACTTGTTGTTAAAATATGGGAATACTACTCTACTAATTGGTAAACAGCCATTGCCCCACAGTCCCACCTATAGGAGACCATTCTGCGTGGCATGGACCCAGCTCCAACTCGGAGATGCACAGGACCCATGCCTGCGGATAGGTTCTCCCGTGGGGAATCAGGCCTGCATTGTACCTAGGCCACTTTGAGACTTGTTTTTGCTAAAACTCCTTCACCCTGAATTAAGGCAGCAAATTCTTACTGTAACTTCCTAAAGTCTGTGCTAAACTTCCCCAGTATGGACAGTAACCAGTTCAACCACTTTTCCCTTTGCATTTGCAAATATCCTTCTTCTGTGATGTGATTAGTGGCACCTTCTCCTTTGTTTTCTGGAAAAGGTAACCACCTAAAGCAAATCTGTGCATAGGAAATGAGGACCATCATGAGATGTGCCCAGAAAAGCAATAAAAGCTTGTCAAGGCAAGGGTTGAAGCACTCTTCCCTTGAGAGAGTGGCCAAGGTTCTCTGAGGTTTTTTCTCCTCTTGAGAGAGAAGCTGTACTGTCCCTTTTTCCTCCACAGGACTTGGCAGTAGTCCATGTGAATTTGTCATGTCTCATCCACAATGTCGCGGACCCCACAAGCCGGAGTCTGCATCACCCACCTACCACTCCTTTTTGCCCTGGTGGCCCAACTGCATTCACAGGTTCCTCTCATGCCTCCAGCGACTGAAAGTTTAATATTTATGGGTCCAGGGCTCAATCCCTGCCTATATATTGCAAAAATCATTCCTGGATGGTCACTCTTGACTCTGGTAGGAATTGGATACTTAGAATCTCTTCAGGAACAGACAGGAAAGATGATCTTAGGAAGCACTCTGCTTATAATTTGCCTCCTGAGTTAAATTCTTCGGAGGCTGCCCACATTCATCCTACTCCCTTTACTTCACCCATGCTTTCCACCGATTTGGTATTTGACTCTCTATCTGATGATCTAATCTTTCTGTCCATCTGTTCTCCGTCCAATTGGTTGATTCCAAATCTGATGAGCAGATTCTCCCCAGATGGTCACTCTATACCCCCATGCAGCCATGTCAGATGCCAGCTTCTCTGCTGCAACTACCAGAGACCATCAGGTACCAGTGAAGCCCAGTG
The DNA here is from genome assembly GCA_004024845.1 of Tonatia bakeri. Lineage (NCBI taxonomy): Eukaryota > Metazoa > Chordata > Mammalia > Chiroptera > Phyllostomidae > Tonatia > Tonatia bakeri. The sequence continues at coordinate 66,748 of PVIA01005382.1, forward strand.
CTTCCTGCCATTGTTCTACCTAACGGCACGATGGTAGGAGAGAGAGGGAGCCTGGATTTGAAATCCAACTTTTCTTCACTACCCAAGTCACTTGAGTAAATGACTGAACTTTTATGAAGCCTTTTTCTTATCTTCAAAATAAAGGTAAATATTACTTCATAAGAATGAGGAATAAATGAAATATTGCTGTTGTAGCAATCCAGTTATTTTTTTGGTCTGCCCAGCATCTCTTCAGGGAACCACCCTTTCTTATTCTTATTTTACATGGTCTAACAATAGGAGGGGTCAAATGACCCAGGAGCCAAAGTACCCTATTTCCCTGGGCCATAGTGGTTGGGTTGGCTCTGACATGGGCATATGACCTAAGTGTAACCAACTAAAATCTTCCTTGAGGTTTTGTTGAAACAATCTATGTGAGTACATTTTGAATAGGCAGCAGGAGAAAAAGAATTGTTATTTTTTGTGATTTATGTCCAATATGTTATATGGATTTTGAAAATAATGGTGTTCTGCCACTTATAATCTAAAGAGTTTGGTATGCATATGTAGCCCCAACTCTATATATTTATTTTATATCAACATATGATTTATAGCACTAAATTAATTCTGATCAATGGTAGCAGTATTAGTTCATCTTTATATTATCTTAAGAAAAAAGGGAATATTTTATTCACATGACCGGGACCAAGATGGGGTATTGAAGTAATGACCTGGTCCTCAGAGATTCCAGGACTTCTGAGAATGTCATCTCTGCTTCCCTAGAGTCCATTGGCTTTATGATCTCTTCTGTAAATGAGTGATTGAATTGGGATGGACCTATTACTAGAGACAACTTTAGGTGTTCGTAAACTCAGTTTGGTAAGTCCAGAGAAAAGAGAAACTATTTTTTCATCTCAGTGTCTATTAAGGCAAATTCACAAAAGCATAAGTTCCTAAAACTCAGGCTGGTCTGGCCAGAGTCACTTGGCCATTGCTGAGCCGATCTCTACAGATACTTACCAGAAGAGTAAGTGTGTGCTATTAATATTGTCATCATCACTGTCATTCTCATTTTATTAGTATTATTAATCACTGCCACCATCATTATTATTACTCTTTCAGGAAGTAAACAGTTTTTGACTACCCATAACAGTTTTTGACTATCAGACTAATTTTCAAGGTATGGGGACATTTGATGGGAAGAGGGACTTGGTAAAAGAAAGTGTTATTTACCCCCTTCGACAGTAAAAATTGACTTGCCATCTCTGGCAACAGCATATATGGGTGGTAATTTCTTATTAAGAGGAAAAAGCCATCATTTCTAACTTATAGTGAGCACAAACATCCATTTAAAGATCTTAATGTTCATTGGGATTGAAGCTTCATGAAACAATTTTTTTTTAGATATGCAGAAATTTCATGGACCAAGTACTCCTAGACAGAGTCCTCACCTGAAAAACACTCATGTCCCATATAATAGTCTGGTGTACTTTGTGGCTACTTAATGACTGTGAATTCAGTATCATTCTTGAACCAGGGTAGCAAAGACAAAATCTTTCAATAGTTCATTTTCTATATGTCACATCTTTGGTAATAAGGTGCTAAAAGGGATATTTCTGGCTGTGGCTGGTTAGTATTAACTCATGTACATTAGAAGACATACAAAAAATCTTTATTTCTCTATTTTCTGCAATAATATTGTGCTTTTTAAATGTAATTGGTTTTATTAAAAAATAAAAGTCTTACATGATAGACATGATAACCAATTTTATTAATATTTTGTGGACTTGAAAACTCAATAAACTCAGATGTATATTTAGGCAAATTCACAAAGTCATATCATAGAGTTTCTACTTTATATAAATTAGCAAATCATTTGGAGCTTTTATGGCCCTTGGTGATAAACTGTGTTAAATTAGCTTTTGAAGAAACAGATTTTTATTTTTCTAAATTATATGCTTTCAGGCCTTCATCATTTCATATTAATAAGCTATCCTTCTTACCAGACATCTGGTACTTAGGAACATTCATATTCCCTACTAAAAAAGAATCTAATATTTTCAAACCAGAGAGAGAATTGCTAATACTGCCAGAATTATGTTCTGATTTCAGAAATAGGGAAGATAGATATTGCCCGTTAAATAGGCTTCTTGCCTATTTTTCACTCCACCCTATGGTAGCATCACCAGGTTTAGTGTGTCCCAGATTTTGCATGGGTCATACTTATACTAAAGCATGTATTATTTATCTGAAATTTACGTTTAACTGGACATCCTGTATTTTTACTTGCTAAATCTGGCAGTCCTACCCTAAAGGGCATTACCTGACTCTTCCCTCAGAAACTGTGTTCCCTCATATTCTATTTAAGTGTCTTCCTATTAAAATATGCACAAGGCAAGGATCCAACCCCATTTATTCTAAGACACAAACCTGTATACAGTTCTTACAGCCCATCTTAGCTTGCTGGTATACCCATTAGAAACATAAATCTGACTCCAAACCAACCTTTAAGGAAAGCAGATCTGTCTTGGTAGTCCCTTGAGGTTACACAGTACATCACCATAAATCTTAGAGGATGTCTTCTTTCCCTGTCCCTCTCCAAAATCTTACTCTGTGAGGAATTTCTTCTCAATCTTCCTTTCTTTTCTCCCCAAATTGTCCCCAAACTCCTTCCTCTACTCCAACCCCTCACCCCCCTTATGTTCAGTTATTGTTCCTTCCACAGGCTTCTTCCTTTTCATCCTCACACATATCCCAACAGATTGGGAGGAAGAAGGAGGTAAAAGGAGGAAATGCTGTGGATGCAGGTTTATACTGAAATATTCCCCTACCCCTTGCACATACACCAAACACTACTATAAATGAAATACTGTAATTAGTTTATTGATTAGGAAGTTGCATTAAATTTAACCTTTTTCTAACTTTTCTTCCATAGCCAAGATGGTGAAAATTTCTTAAAATATATCCCCTCAACCTCGTTTGCAATTATATTGTTCTTTAGTGTCTTAAGTGATGACTTCTAACATAAAATATAAAATAAGAAAGGTCTTTTCTTTTTAGCTAGCAAGGTCACACCAGAAGCTCAGATTTATTTCATGCAGGCAGAATTCCATATTCTGCCCTCCCTCTGGATAAATTGAACTTGTCTACAGTAATTTCTCTGCATCTCCATACCCACACACTTATTATAGCTGCCATCGTCCAGCAGTAGTTTTCCCCACTCATCATCATAATAGCCTATAAGCATTTGATGGGATTAAACAGAGCCAACCTAATTCTGTCACTTAAGTAGCCAAATTCATGAGTCCAGGCATCACTATCCAGTGATATGATGTCTAGAAGCACAGTCTTGCTGGCTGTCAACTGTACGGTATGTGGGTGGGTCAGCCTGGTTTTAAGTTTTAGGGTCAGGTAGACACTCTATGTAACAAACCAGATGAACTGTGATATTAATAATTTAATTTCTTTGATTAAAAACTGCCCCTGAATTTTATTTTTTAAAAGTTTTATATCACTTATGCCTAGTGACAGTCACGTGCAGGCTTGAAAATAGCTGTTTACCTTTTCATTTCCCCAGAATAAATAATGATTATTTATGGGTGTGAAGAAAGAAATGTTTGTTTACTTTATGTTCCCTACATTAAGACACCCACACCTCAACAACAGTTAAGGAGAGGCAGTCTGGAAAAGCATTTGTTCAAATGGATAACAACAACAATAATGATAATTTTTTAATAGAAGACACATTTTTCTTTTTTTAAAGGGTTTTATTTATTGCTTTTTAGACAGAAGGAGAGGCTGAGAGAAAGACAGGGAGAGAAACATCAATGTGTGGTTGCCTCTCCCGTGCCCCCTACTGGGGGCCTGGCCTGCAATGCAAGCATGTGCCCTGACTGGGAATGGAACTGGCGTGACCCTTTGGTTCACAGGCCCGCACTCAATCCACTGAGCCACACCAGCCAGAGCGCAATAATAATAATTTGATATTAGCAATAGTATATTCCTTATTTCAAATTATCAACCTGATGCCTTTTAAAATAAATGTACAGAGACAAATTTGAAAATGTGATTTTTAAAAGATACTGTAATGCTAAAAGCTAGACAATATCCATGTGGAGAATAAAAAGATTATTGGCTGTAATTGAAAGCAGAAGGAAAGTTATCCTGCCTCTTTATATGCACTTTCTCATTTTGTAAATGATGTAGCTTTAACTTTGTAAATAAATAGGTAGCCTACACAGGGTAGAAAAACATCCAGTTGAAAAATTGTTAATTTAGCCAAATGATGTTTAAAAACAGAGTATAGTGCCAAAAATTGAGTCATTTTATTTAATGGACTTGTTCTACATTCTTGATCAACTATTTTCCTGATGATTTATCACAATTGGCCCTTCCTATGGCTAAAAATTACCTTTTAGACTGCAGTATATCTCCTCGTATGATGCAGAGATGTAGTTTGGTTCTGATGATTTTATCTTCCTGAAGTATTCTAGAAGATTAATCTGATAGAAGACTGAGCCATATGTGGACTGAATTGACAAGGTTCATGTGCACACCAAAAACAAGTTAATCAAATATTTCAAGAGCTGGACCCCCCCAAAAAAAGTACACATTGATTACAATGGCATAAAGGCATTTTACACATTAGCATAAAATAAAAATGGGTTCGGAGAGTAATAATTTAACACTCATTAGGAGATTGCATGTGTTTATATAAACTTTGGATTGTAATGATTTACAAAATAAAAAGCATCGTGGAAGGGGAAGTGCCGAGACAACACTGGGTTTAAAATAGTGTTTTGTACTATAAAAAAATATGCATTTGTAGCCAAAACAATTTATTAAAAACACAATTTATGTTGAAAACACAACAGTACGAGGTTAATATTTTAAAAATTTACTTATAAATAAAGCACTAGTAGCCTCCAGAATACCATATGCAAATTTTCCCCTCTGAACCATTTTTACAGACAACCTACAATCCCCCTAAATTATAGGTTTATGTGGAAAAATAAGAGATTGTTGTATAATAAGGAAGCTGACAAATCTTTAACTATAACGGTACTAGTTGTTGCTACTGTAATTTATGCATAGATACTGACTCTAATTAAGTAATAGCAGAGGTTGCCTTTGAATTTACGAGGCTATAATCAGCTCCCTTGTGCTCAATAAATGCCACAGCTACAGTCTGTGGTGTTAATTTCACACTACAGTGGGAACTAGTGGTTGTTGCCAAATATACTCATAAGTCACAGGCAATTTGGATGATTACTGTGGTGTGCACTGCATTGAGAAATAACTAGTTCATAATCACTTTTTAAAGTCATGATTGGGTGTTTGTATATGATAAATCTTCTGACATTGATGAGGCATAGTGCAGAAGCTTGTCTTTCCCCAAAATCATTTCCAGATAAAGTAAATATGCTGAATCCTCTGAAAAAATAGTAAGAAGCTCCCGCTTCCTCAGCTCCTTGCTGTTTCTGGTACATGAGTGCTGGAAACATAGGATTTTTTTCTATAAATTACACCATGTGTGATATTCCCCAAAGGAGAGTGCTTGATATGGGGTCATTTCCCTTTGGGGATTTCATGAATTAATGGGATGGGATTTCATAAATGCCATGAGCTTGCTGGCACAACCAGATTCTGTTCTTTTCCAATTTCCTGAAGCTGGGTGTGAACTAGAGAACCCTCACTGTGAGGGTTAATGCTAGAATGGCTTTCCTCAGAATGTTACAAAAAAGATGAGAAGTGAGCAAAACAGCTCACATAAACACAATAGCTCTCTTTCTTCCTTTTACCAAATTTTTCTACTTCAGAGGAGTTACGCTTGGCATTTTGGGTTTTGAGAAATTCCACCCAGGACTACGTCTTATTTTTCAATCCACAACACTGGAGGGGCTCCTTACGGTTCATCTGTGAATGGGTTCCAACCCCAGCTGTTGACAGTAGGGGTCTTCTTTGTGACTGAGAGTACAGATTGCACTAATCCCAGAGACAGCATGCTCTGATTGGTTGCAGGGACCACAGACTTCTGTTCTGAGTATGTTCACATCATTTCCTAGGGAACCCACTAAGCGCCAGAGCAATCAACAACATAATAGGAGAACCAGCTTTTCTCCTTAAGGGGCAAGCACAGGAGGCAGATGGCTCCCTACATGACGTTATTTTAGACCTGCCAAAAATCAAGATGCCAAGAGAGACCAAAACTAGTCAAGGTTCATTGCCTCATTGTATTCTCCCAAATGAAATGACACAAAATATCAGATACTTTCTGCATTGATTCTCATTATCTATCGAGAGGGGATTCTTCAAACATCTGAAAGATCCTGGATCCTAGAGTTAAAGCTGCCCCTTTGGTGATGGGATGTACCCTGTGGAGATAATATGTAATTATTATAGGAGGAAAAAGTGTCCGTATGTGTGTGTATGCTGGTGTGTATGTGTTTTCTGATCCCTCTTATTAGCATTTCAGGGGCAGAGACTGTGGTCTCCTAGTGGCACATAATTACAGCTTTGCTTCACGCAATTTGTGCCACAAGAGGATATCCTCTTCTGTAGCATAAGCACATGTAACAAAAGAACAGGGCCAGCAGCTTTCTGAATGAAAGGGCTTCAGGAAGAAAATTTGCATTTTTTTATGTGCTCTTCTCATTCAGCCTAGCTTTTTGGAAGGAAGATGGAGACCTTTAAGAAAGCTTGCTTACCAACATAAAGTCACAGCCTATCTGTGGTGGCCATGGAGGTGCATCACTCCATCCCTCCTAGGGAGAACCTCCCGAGGGGAGCACTGTTAGCCTTGTGAGCTGAGAGCTTCCACTGCCACACCTCTGTATCCACCGGGACATTCATGCCAAGGCCGTGGTCTTTGTAGACAGCTCTCAGTCAGTGAGCATGGTGGGAACACCAGAGAGGGGCCATTGCTGTCTGATACAGGACTCCTCATCACCCCGGCCACAATTTTTACAGAACTGCGCTGCAGTTTGAGGCTCATGCCACCTAATCCACCTTCTTTCCCTCTCCTTCCATAGTTGTCAGATCTATATCACCATCTGGACACTCTCTCTTTCTACTCCTGCTGTCTTTACTTTTCCCATGTGTCTCCAGATATTGCCAAATGTCCACTGGGAGGCCCTGTCTCCTCTGGGTGAGAACCACTGGTATAAGGTAATAAATCTTCCGTAAGCAAGGCACTTACGACTCGGAGCTCCTGTGGCACTTAGCTTCGTTAAAGCACTTTTTATGCTTAATTGCCATTGTTTAGCTATGCAAGAAAAGGGCTAGATTTTTAGCTCTTCTGCCACTTAGTACAAGCTTCTCCAAAGGAACTGTCTTTAGTGTTCATCATATTTCTCCAGCTCCACTTTGGATTTGTGTTAAAGGTGATCATTTCAATGTTGATTCATGGATAGAGAAGGAACAAAACAGGGAAAAGGACAAAAGCAAGCAGGCAGCCAAGGAGGCAGGAGAGAGTGACTGACCCCATGGTCTGATTTTCCTCTACTGACCAAACAGGCCTGCAATGTTTTTATATGTTTGAGCCTGGCCATTCCTAGTTCATTGCTTCCCATTTTGACCTTCCTGCATTCTTTCTTTCTTTCTATACTATCTGTTTGTTGAGGAACCATTCATTTATTATACTCCCAGTACTGAAATCCTCTTTGGTTGTTGGATCTTCTCATGGCCTCTTCTGCTCACTTTGAAGCCGTTTCCAGGCAACAGCAGGCAGCCTGTGGTCCCTCCCCAGTAGATGACAGCGGTTAGCCATCGATAACGTGATCTCACGCTTTAGGGCACTGCTCCAGAGGGCAAGCGCTTTTGTTTTGAATTAACAAAAAAATATTCTGAATAATACATTGTCCCAAATGGAAAGGTGGATAGGAATGCAGTCAATTAATTTGGATGATGTCAGAATCCACATGAGCTGCAGAGGAGCTAGGATTCCAGCCCTTCCCTTGGTCAGCTATTCTGAGGGTGATTAGCAGTGTTCCACAGCCTTTACAGGGGCCATTGTGTTATATTTCTCTGATGATAAAAATAGACTTTGGAAATTTGGAGCAGGAGTCATTGGTTTATTAAAATTATTTAAAACTCAGACTAACAGGAATGAGAACAATGCTGGTAGGCGTAGCAAAATTATACCAGTGTCAGTTTAGACTGATGTAGCTCTCAAAGCCAGCTTTCTTCTGAATTGTGAGAGGCAGCAGATGTAGCCAGAGGCAAAGAAACTCTGGGCATGGGCCAGGTGTTCCAATCAGCCCTAGAATTTGTCCTAACCCACAGGCCCAATTCTTCATCTAAATCTTCTAAATCTATACCCTAAATAGAGGTTTGTGAAGCTTAAAAATTTTTTAACTTCTTGAGTTTGTAATCTTCCATAGTTTTCATAGTCTGCATACCGTTAAAAATACCCTTTGCCATCTATCTTTGACATTAAGGAATACTTCACCAATGTCACCCAAATTGGAGTTCTGTGGACTTCTAAATTTGTAAGGGATGGATACATTATTAAACTCAACAGTTCCCAAATTTTAGTGAATAAAATATCCACTGAGGGAACTTGTAAAAAATTCAGATTTTGAAAAGGCCCAAGAATTAGACAGTTTTTGGACGAGGTATAACTTACACACAGTAAAGTTTACTCACCGGAGTTTGATGAACTTCGATAATTGTATGTAAGCATGCAGCCTCCACTGCAGTCACAACATAGGACAGCTACGTCAGCCCACCAGTGTTTTTCCTGCTCCTGGCAATCCATCTTCTCTCCCCTCCCTTGCCACAAGGCGACCATGGGTCTGCTTTCTTTCCTGTACTTTTACCTTTTCTAGAATTTCCTGTAAATGTAATCATACAGCAGGTAGCCTTTTGTGTTCAACATTTCTGTCTTAGCATGTTTTTGAGATTCCTCTGGGAAGTTTGCAATTTAAATAGACACTGGAGCAGAGAGTTTCAAGGCCATACTTTGAAAAGCACCAATCAGGTCAAAACTTCTTATTTTACAGATGAGGAAATTCAGGTGTAAATAAGTGCTTTGTCTGAAGTGAGAAATTGTTCAAACTTATGCCCTTGGAGAGTCTCCCTTGAATAATTAAATTTTTCTCTATTTCTCTATGATGAGAGATTGGGTCTCTGAGGAAACACATTAACAATATTTTAATACTCTCCTTATTTTGGCTTTACTTGACCAAAGATACGAGATCTAATGTGTAAGTATCCTTTGTACATTCTTTTGGAATACAGAAAATTATTGCCAGGTATTTCCTTAAATTAAGAAATATTTACTGAAAAACACATTTTGATTTAGTAACAAAACAACTCAACTTTCTTGATAATACTACATTTGCTATTGTACAGTGTGAAAAGCAGTGAATAGGACTCCCAGCTTCTTGTAATGGAGAACTCTGAGTTTTTTACTTGATTCCAAGCCTCAAGTTCCTGCAAAGGAACTGGGTCTGACTGGTTTTATAGACTTATTTCTCACCTGCCTACTCCCAGGTTTCCAGGTTGGAAACTGGTTGCATTGACCTTGAAGAGCTAGCACAGTGAGTTTCCGCCCCCCACCTTTTTCTCGATCACAGGCTCCTTTGAGAATTGGATAAAAGCTGTGGAGCTTCTCGAGGGCAGGGGCTAAGAGACTCACAGGCTGTGATGTGGCAACTAAGCCGAGGCCCCAGGATCAGGCAAACCGTAGTCAGGGAGCAGGCTGGGAAGGTCTTCGCAGAGTGGCGGCAGCTCCAGGGGCATGGCCAGAGTCAGAGCTCTGAAGGGTGCCGCTGCTGCCTGAGTCCTTGGATCTTGGGGACTGCTGGTCTACCCCATCAGACCTATGCCTAAGCATGATTTTACAGAACAGGGAACTAGATTTCTGGGAAGACAAAAAATCTACCTGTAGCTAGCACTTAGCTTAGTTACACAGCCAAGTACCTAACTTAGTCACATAACCCTAGCTCAGGACTTTAACATAGGTCTTTTGTACTCTTATCACCCATCCTATGCTGTCTTCTCTATTGCTCTAAAATTGAATATAGGAGAGTGATATTGGGTAGCACATCAACTAGTGACCATTTTTAGGCAGAGGAAAAGCTCTCAAGGCCTTCACTATTTGATCATTTATCCACAGGACCATTTTTAAGGGCTAATGATATTTTATGAAGCTATTTCCCTTTTTATTGCTTCTCTAAATATTGGAAGTGCAACCAATGCCATAAAAATAAAATGAGTTAATCATCCCTCAAAAGTAGTAAAAGAAAGAGGAAGCAACCAGAATATATCCTATAAAGTAAGCAGACAATTCTAAAGCTAATGCTCTGGATTTTCAGTTATAACTTTCCTCTGCTAGTCCTCAGCACTGTGGAGTGGGCATTTATATGCTATTGATCCTGGACCAGAGTGCTCAGTCCTTGTCTGGCACAGAACTGTGATTTCCTGTTGCAATCCTAGGTTTGAGGCAGGATGGATGACCCATAATGACTTCTGTAATCCTTCTTCAGAGATCCTGGGAGTTAAAAACTGTGAATGTCAAGAAAATAAACAGGAGGTGTGAATTTTGTTTATAATTAAATTATATATTCATATTTAAATTTGTACATTGCAACAAAAATAAAAATCCTGAAAGAATTTCTAAACAACACATACTGAATTTATTTTTAAAGTCCTCCAAGTAACCAGTCCATCAATAATTTGTAGCCTCTTTCTGCTAAATCTCTTTCTCACTGAGTGGCGATGACTATGTTCTTCCCTCCACTTTTAATGCTTTTCCTCCTCTTTTTGTCTACAAAACTCTAAATCAATTTTCATGACTTAACTTTGGCATCAGCTACTATGACTTCCTGAAAGTGGTGTAATATAAGTTCATTAAAATATAGAGGTGGGCAAACTAGGTTTGCAGTTGTAATACAAATAAATAATATAATAATTAATAAATAATAACACTAGAATAAACTCTTGTTTCATGTACTCACAACTGTAAACCTACTTTTGCCCATCCATGTACATACCTTATTGTTTTATAATAATTGGTTTTTCTGTTTCTCTCCCTATTAGAGTATGGGACTATGTTGTTCATCTTTGTGTTCCCAGTAGCTTATGCAGTGTCTGGTAAGCAGTTGATACTCAGTACTGCTAGTCAGTGGAACTAATAAGTGTCACCTCCTATTTCTTCTTGTCACTGGGTCTACCAGCCTCTAGTTTACTTTCCTACAAACACTGATGACTTTGGCATCTTGTATCTCTTCACATCTTTATCTCTCACTATCAGTCAGCCCAAGAGACTTCCTGCAGTTGATATAGCCAACATCCTTGATCGGAAGTCAAATGGAATTTTTATCCTGATTCTGTTTCATAAATTCATTCCTATGACTCAAGAATGGTTCTTCCTTTCACCAAAATGTTTCCCTGTCAGAATAATTCCAATATGCTCTTCTATAATCTCAATTTCATATCCTTTAACTTTTATCCTTTTATTCCCACTAAATCAGAATTTAAATATGTTAGGACTTCTAGTCCCTTTCTCTGAATTTTCTGGCCTGCCCTTGAATATGATTCCTTTTTCACTTTGTTCAGATTTTATGACTGGTCACTTCAATTTATTCCTTACTTACCACCTCACCTCCTTTCACCTTCCACTAATTCTGTCCCAGAAATCTTCAGTCTAAACTCTACAATGTAGTAATATCCCTCTTATATTGGGGCTACTGAATGTTGTTGGAGAAAATAGCATAGTTTTGCAAATCTGAATGTTTGGTATCCATTGTGCCTTCAGCACTGCTCAAAAATTCGTCTTCTTTTTAGAGAGCAATTGACTTTTGAAGTCTAACTGTTATTTTCAGGTTAACTTCCTGTTCAGTCACCTCTTCCACATAATGCCAGACTTCTTGTCTTACCTTTCTCAAGGCCCTTCAGTCATTAGTTTTGCCCCAAATCTGCTCTATAGGGACTCTTTCCAAGTAGTGCCTCACCCACCATCTTCACATGGGTGTAATAACACCTCTCCCCCTGGGGCTTCACTGGAAACCTGCTAAGCTCTCAGATATTAGCAAACTTGTAGTACAGGGGAGTTGACATTCTCTGGGGCAAAACTTTGTCCAGACCTACTAGAAAAATTCCCTCTTTATTCTCATTCTGTCCCTGGACTGCCCTGCAATATTTCACATGGCCTTCTGCAGATGAATTTCTGGTGTCATGTTATCAGCTGCATTTGAGGGCTAGCAGCAGTCATCTCAGTAATGTGCCTTCTTCTGCTTGTTCTGCCTCTGTCTCTGTGGGACAGTGCCACACACTGACCACCCCAACCCCGCCCCCATAAAGTATTAGAAAAGAAGCTTTTGCCCTCGGTTCTGTTTGTGAGTAACCTGTCTAGAGTACTTCCTATGTGCTGTCACCTCCACTCACCTTTCTTGCCCCACAGACATAAGTTTAATGATCTATTTCTAGTTTGTCTCCAGTATCAGGGAAAAGGTATCATTTCTGTAACATAAGCCTAATTTTTTTTCATTATTCGTTGGAGCCTATCCTTCCCTTTCCTCCTTTCTTCCATTTCACTCTCTCCTTTTCTGTGGATCCTTCCCTATAGGTTACAAATATGCACCAATCTCCTACATTAAAAAAATCCTCCTCAGATTGAGAAGTACAGATTGGCAGTTACAAAATAGTGATAGGGATGTAAAGTATAGTATCGGAAATATAGTCAATAATATCGTAATAACTATGTATGGTGCCAGGTGAGTACTGGATATCAAGGGGAACCCTTTGTAAAGTGTATGACTGTCAAACCACTGCACTGTACACCTGAAGCTATACAAAATAAGATTGAATGTAAACTATAATTGAATACAATAAAATGAATTAAAAATGAAAATAGAAAATTCTCTTCTAAAACAGCATTCCTCTTATACTCTTACATTTTCTTCATAGCCAGCTTTTTTAAATGAGTCATTAACAGTCTTTCTCCCTCTTAACATCCTTAAATATACCCTTAACTTCATGTAATGTACTTTCTACCCTCACCACTTACATGAAACTGTCCAAACAAAGGCCACTAAACATTTCATCATCACCTCTAATGGACAGTTTTTAGTATTGATTTTCATGAGGTTCTTGATGCTTTGGGACACTCTTTTATTTTTTAAACTCTGTCTTCCTTTAATTCCAGGATTCTACTCTCTCTTAAATCCCAAACCTGATTTTTGACTGTTCTTTTTTAGACACCGTGCTGGCATCTTTTCCTCTGACCATCATCATCCTCTCCCTGCTCCCACACTTCCATTGTCCCCATTGTACATACTTTTCTTATGGGATCACATCCACTGCCATGATTCTATCTAATACCAACATTTTGATGATTCTCAAATCTCTGTCTTACATAAATGTGTGTTTCCAGCCCCAGCCCTACGTGTCTAACCACATAATGGGTCTCTTCATCTGTCAGTCAACTCGACACAGCGAATGTTTCATGCATGTGTTGTGGTTCTATGCACTGTGCTCTTCTCTACAAGATCCACACATCAAACTTCTTTTCACCCTTTAAAATCCACTTTAATATCATCTTATTCAAACTTTGCCCAGTTTCTTTAGGTAGAGTTGATATGCTGGCTTTTGAGCTCTGCATTCACTGATAATTTACTTTATGTCCAGCCCCAGAGAAAGAGAAATGAAAACTGCTCACACACCAGCAGTGAAGTCACTGCAGAGCTACAAGTTCCTCTAGTGAAGGAGACATACGAGAGATAAGAGATACATAAGGCCATGGGTTTCAAAGTGTGGTTTGTGGATCCTTGTTTGGGGGGCTTCCTGGAGACACTCTCAAGGGGTTCATAAGAGCAAAACTACATTCATACTAATGTCAAGGCACTTTTTATTTTTCCACCATATTGATATTTGTACTGATGATGCAAAAGCAGTAGTGGATAAGTTACTTGGTGCCTTACAATGACTCAAGATAGTGACACTAAACTAGTAGCTGTTGCATTCTTCACTTTTACCTACTCACATAGAAGAAAAACACCAATTTCACTTGAGAATGTCCTTTTTGAAGCAGTAAAAACTATCTGTTTTAAATCTCAACCCTTGAGCATAATAAGTCTTTATAACAGTCTGTGGGGCACAATGAGATGTGTATAGAAAGTCCTGCTGCGTACTGGAGCCTGGGCATCCGCAGGGCAGGCACTCAGGCAATTGTTTGAGCTGTAATCTGGACTAGCCACTTTCTGTGAAGTGCCATTTTTACTTGAAAGAATGACTTATGAGTAAACTGTGGTTATTTAGACTTGCATATTTGGGAAATATTTCTTAAAACTGAGTGACTCAGCCTGTCATGGAAAAACAATTGGCTGTATTTGTTGCTAATAATAAAATTCAAGCTTGCAAATGAAAATTAGAATTTTGAAAAACATATCCTGTAACTAAGAACCTATAACTATGACAGCTTCTTAATATTAAAGGGTCTTTTTAGATCGGCAATAACATTAGCAACATGATTTGTTTGACATTGTATAATGAGGTGCATCAACAGTTGGAAGATCTGCATGACTCAGTGAACCAGTGTTTTCCAGGGGCCAACACAGTATGTTAGGAAATTGTACACAAGTAAAATGTCCTTTCAAAGTGAAACATATACCAACACATTTTTAATTTAACAGAGTATGGAAAGTTCATTGAAGTAGTTTCAGATTGCACATTACAACTAACATTTAAGAAACTACAACTTGGCAAGTTTTGATGTAATATTAACAGAAATATCTACAATTATCTGAAAAGGATGTTGAAATATTCTTCACTCTTCACACTACATGTCTGTGTGAGGCCAGATTTCCTTCATATACTTCAATTAAAACAACAGATCTACAGCAGATTGAATGCAGAAGCAGATACCGGAAAGCAGCTGTCTTCTATTATGCCAGGCAGGGAAGAGATTTGTAAAAGTGTAGGACAACTCTGCTCTTCTCACTACTTCCTTTTTGGTTTTAGAAAATGTACTTTGTTAGAGGATAATTTTTAAAAACCAAGTAAAACCATAACTTTCACACAGATGTAAAAATAAACACAGGTTAAATGTTATATTATTTAACTTGTTAGTCAATACAGGAACCAGGCAGATATTAGAAACAGTTCAAAAAATAGTTAACCTCAAATCCATATGGCATAAAGGTATGTTGAATTTTAAATGGAGGCATTTAATAAATTTTTTCAGTCTAACCTTTGTCAGATAGGGTATAATTTGCATGTCTATCAGTTATCTATAATTACAGAGTTATAAAATAGCATAAAGAAAAGGAAAGTGTTAGAGTTTGGTGACCCAGAAGGGTTGTTCTCTATACAATGTATAGCTTCACACTGAAATTAATTTTTCTCAACAAATTAATTTTTATTTTAGTTGTGTAAATAAGAAATTGGTTTGTTATTGTTATTCTTAATAATATAATAAACCAATATTAAAAGATTTTCTCAGTTTACATTTCTAATGTGGTAAATATATCCCATACAAACCAAACCTGTTGAGGGCCTCAATAATTTGTAAGAGTGTAAAGGAGTTCTATAACTAAGAAGTTTAAGAGCCCCTGTGGTAAGGATTCAAGAAAGCAGTTAATCCGTCAGTTTGCCTGTTGACTGAGACTAGGAATTTCTCAAAGGCCCAGCAATCCTGCATCAGGTTGAACTTCTTCCTTCCTCCCTATCCCTCTCCCATTACCTGGGTACGGAGACAAGCAGGTCATTTGGACCACTTAAGGCTAACCAACTTCAACATGCCTTGTACTTCTGCAAAGGCTAAAATATATGTCACTCTGGTCATCTCTCTTTCAAGTCAACTTCTCTTTAATTCCTTGTATTTTCCCATAGATCCACAGCAAACGGATTTTTCTTTTTCCTTGACCTGAGCATTAAATAATTTTTAATCTCCTGTCTCTGCTGAAGTCTGGCCCACCCCTGAAGGACTGATTCCCTGGCAGCTTTACTGAGTCCGGTTGATCATTTTCCACATTCCTTAGCATCAGGAAGAAGAGTGGGTGTCCTCCTGCTCCCCACTGTTGCTTTCTGACCATTATTTCATTCTTCTATGCACAAAGACAGGTTCATCTGAAGCTAACATCATCCTCCTCCTACTCTCATTGCCATCAAACGCCCACCCCTCATTTGTTCAAAGCTAATGAAGACTTAGGCCTGGGTTGACAGTCTTTCTCTCTAATCTGTTATCATTCTGGATGAAAAAAATTAGCATTTCTGGACCTTTTGGACTTGTCATTACCAGGAGTTTCTTCCCTCCACCCAAGTCTCACACTTTCGGATAAACAGTCCTCTGTTCTTCTAGTTCTCTCAGCCTGTTACTCTCACATCAGTTCTCCAGTCTCTGCAGTCTCTACTTCCTTTCTTTACCTGTCATCCCCATAGCAGCGTCAGTCCCATCAGGACCAAAAGGCAAATTTCTTCAGTCACTGTCTCGCTAGTCTCTTCAAATCTCAATGTCTTCCCTTTATTTCCTATGCCCAGGGAACTCCTAATGTTACAGATCTGCTATTGATTATTTTTTCTACTTCCACTTGCAGGTTTTTCCATGCTGCATATGAATCTTAACACCACTACAAATGCATGGTCTCGTATTTCATGCAGTCTTCAAAGATGCCTCAAATTTATGCATTTTCTGAGTCAAATCTCTCCAACTTTATCCACACCACTCAAGCCATTTTCTCTACTACCCTGTCCCCTTGTGCATCAGGGACGAACTGATCTCCCTCTTCTCACACACACACACACACACACACAAAATGAAAGGACACTATCATGTGAAAACTCTCAATTTCCTGCCACTCCTACCCACACAACTGCATCCACACATCTTTGCTTCCTGTTTTCTGGTCACAATGGAAAAGTGAGAAAGTGTCCTTTTGCAGGCTAATCCCTACCCCTGCAAGATGAATTCAACAGCAGCTGTGCCATTGCCTGAAGGACGTGGCCAGACTTCAGTGATCCCACAGGGAGGGACTCAGGAAATAAATAACCCATCTCACTTACCGCCTGTCCTTTTCTCTTGCTGGTGTTCCCTATCAACTGAACCCACTGGAAGCCAGATGGTGAGGGAGCCCACTGATGGAATCTGTAAAGTTTCAGTGTCCTGGGACGCAGGGCAGAGGGGAGAAGGTGGAGAGTAGGTCTACAGGCCAAAAGAAAAGAGACAGCACATCCTCTTTTTTCAGAGCCAGGGACTAACAAGGATCTTCCAGCATTTTGCATTTCAGTGGAATTGCATCCCTATAGCACTCCCAGAGTTCCAACCAATTAAGGGGTAGGGGGCAGAAGGAGCACAGAGGACTGAACTAGAACCAGTGTTCATATCCTTCTGTACATTAGCTCCTCCAGCTGAAAAAGAGTTCATGATTCTGTCAACAGTGCCCCTGAAAGGGAGGGCAGCACCCTCACACATTTCCCCTTGTCTGCCTGCTTAAATAGCAGCCTGTGAAGGACATTTTGTGGCAATGTCACATATCCCTTGTCCTTAATCGATTCTTGTATATGGAGACCTCTGTCCTCCACATGATCGGGTCCCCAGAGGACATCCCTTGTGCTTCAGGAGGCTCAGGTAGTAGTTAAGTCAAAGGCTGGTTAACCTAAGGGGCCCCTTGTGAGACTACCTGACCTAATCACAGTGCAGAGCTGAACTGAATGCACAATGGATGAACTCAGAGAGGGGCAAAATGGCAGAATTGGCCACTTCTTTCTATGTAGCCAACTTAGCTCCTCCTAGCTCTGCCTGCTCTGGATCATATTTAAGCAGCCCCAACTACTACAGCAAGAGATTGCTTTTGATTTAAGCATATACACTCCTATTAGTCATAAAAATTAATCTGTATTCAGTCACTGTATATGAGAAATTAAAGCAGAAAGTTTTCCAAGGTCTGAGCCTAGTCACAAATAAATATGTGCAAGCTATGTTAATGCTGTATTTGAACACATTACAATATGATGGAGAAGATGAATATCTGCCCTTCTGATTTCGATTTGAGGTTAGAATGGGTAGGTTTCTGCCAGAGTTGGCCAGACCTGGAATGCAAGCAGATCACCTTCGCTGAGATCAGACCTTATAATGGGAAATGAAGTCACCCAGTTAAAATGAGCTCAGCCTTACAAAAGACTTCCTCACTGCTCTGGTTTATATAGGCAAATTACTCACCCCAATGGCTCCTAGGCCACTGCACTTGCCGAGCCTCCGCCTGCTATGTTTGAGCTAGCAATTTATCACAACGAGAGCTTTATTAAAAATGTACCCTCCGCTCTTCAGAGAACAAATAGCAAAATCTGGTTTCTGAAGATATCAGAACCATTTATTTTCGAAGTTGGCAGTGCTGGCTGTGAACGCTGCTCCAGGACGGATCTCTTCTGTGGAAGCAGTAGTTATATATTTTTCAGAACAAGCTTTTCTCTTTTCATCCACAAGAAACAATGAAATATTCAAGATAGCATGAAAAAATTAAAACATTTTGAAAGAGAAAGAGCAAGCAAAGCACACACCCTGACTGGCAGCCGTGGCAGGGAGTTTCTCTGATAATAGGGAAGGGAAAGTGGTCAGAAAAGGGGCCTCTGATCCTCACGTCTGTTCCCCTGGCTTCCCTGCAGAGCCGCTGCCCCATGTTGGGTGACTACACGGGCTGCTCCATGACTGGAAAGGGCACAGGAGCGGGTGAAGCATCTCTGAGGTGGCTGCCCGGGTCTTTCCAGAACCCTCTTATGGAATGCTAGGACAACTAGTTGAAAAGTGAGAAAATCAGCCAACTAGCTACTTAGCTGTTTTCTCTTCACAAGTGTGAAGGGGTGGCTTGGAATTATAAAGACTTGAGTATGAATTGCAGCTCAACCATATACTTATTATGTGGCCTTGGAAAAATACTTCTCTCTTCTGCAACTCATTTTCTCATCAAGGAACACAGAGATAATAATATCCACTATCCACCTCGAGGGATTGACTACAATCACCAATGTAAAGCATCTTCCCCAGAGTAGGCATCTATCATAATCACGGTTGCAAACACTTACATGGTACTACTGCTGTGCTGGGCTCTCTCAAGCACTTTATGTCTTCACTCATTTAATTCTAAAATGACCCTATGACATAGGTGCAACCTTTCTGTCCATTTTACAGATGAAATAACTGAAGCGCAGTGAGGTTAAGTAACTTGCCCTAAAACACACCTACTCATGAGACACGGGGTCAGGATTCAAACCCAGGCAGCCTTGTCCTGGCTTTTGATCACTAGACCCATGCTGTTCACTTTAGAAAAGTCATACATGGATTAACGGCAATTTCCTGACATGTAGTAATGGTGTGATTTTTCTTCCCACAGAAATGAAAAGGAATTTTATTACTGTTACTTTTGCTTAGCCACAGATCCCATGAATTTGAGAAAGCATTTTAGGACTCTGGGCTTCTGCTTTGCTGTGAATAGCCTTTCTTTTCACTGTCTAAGAAATCCAGCATACTTCAGGCTGAGACTATTCAGTTTAAATCATTCATGTTCCAACAAAAAACAGTGGATTTTGTTACACTGATATACAATGGACAGTATCTGCACTGATTGTTCAGGTATTTTCAAATTTCATCAGGTTGTCAGGGCCTTATGGAGACATCTAAAGCTGGAGAATCACAGACCACCGAGATGTGGTCCCAGAGCTGTGGTGCCACTGATCAGCGTAGACATCGGTTGCCAGTCAGCACCCTCAGCTGAGCAAAAATGAGTCACTGTCACCTTTGTAGGTGCAAACAAAAGGACACCATGTTAAATCAAGATCTTGCCCTGTCCTGATTTGTGTTAATCTTGTTCTACATTTATTGATGTGTTTTTCTAAATGTGCATATGGTGGTCATCTGTAAACATTTATGAGTGGCTCAATGAATGATCTGAAAGTGGCAAGGAAAATTAATTTTGTAAATAAATCAAAATTTGTAGGGATTTACTATTTTGTAAAACCATTTTGTGAAACAAAATCTTCTTCTGTGATAGAAATATGTTCTGGACAATGTACCTATTTAATACATTTAAGTTTTGGTATGATGAGGTTTCTTAAAATGAAATCTATATATCAATAATGACAGAGGACATAATCCCAAGCCCTAGAAGGGCACTGAGCTTTGAGAATGAGGTTCCCATGGGTGTCACATTTTGTTTTGCAATATCTACCTGTGACTCATTGGCAGTAATCCAACTATAATCAGACACCATCTGTGATTGCCTTTCTGTTTTACATCAAAACCTCCTTGAATATAAATACCCCATTCCTCCCGTTACTACCCCTCTCTCCGCTTCCCCAGTCCCCACCAGGCCCTCCCAACAGGCCTCACAACTGCTCTCTGGTCAGTTTATTTCTACCCCAGAGACACACAAGTAACAACTTAATGGTGAGTTGAATTTTCCAAGTGTCTGAGTGTAAACCTTACAATCATACATTAATAGAGACGTGAGTATGAGCCAAAGCAGAAAAACCTTAAATTCTTGAACTAGGTTTATCAGCAGTTCAGCCTGATAACAGTTTCTATGTTTCTAATTACAGATAAATGTGCAAACACCAGACCAGCACCAACACCGCACAAGCATACTGGTGTCTGAGGGAACATGAGGGTGATTTCTGTCCATGTATACTTCAGTTTTTGAAGATCCTGTCTTTTTCTAATAGGATGACTCAGGTACCCTATGCACTTGTAATGTCTTATTTACATAAAGTGGGAAAAGAAATGAGAAAGAGTTGAGACTTTATCAGATTGGCTGCAGAGTAGGAGAAATTGGAATCGGTCTACTGGACTTAAAACTAATTTTAGGTCTAAGAATATATGCATTTGGCATTCAACCCTTAAACTGATGTTTTTAAATTCTTCTCTGTGACAAATACAATTTATTTTCTCAAGTGTTTAATCATACACTTCTCCTGTTCAGCCAAGCTGTGGAGGGAAAAGATATTGCTGGGTGTCAAATGCTGATTCCTTTGCCCTCCTGGCAGAGGTTACTGCCTGTGGTCCCCTTTATTTTCCAGGCATGGCTGAGCTAAAGGAGAGTAGTCGCTCCAAACATAGAATAAACCAGATAGGAATAACTGAGAGATTTTGAGCCCTCAATTGTAAAGGAACAGAGCAAAGAAAAGTCAGACTTGGATGAAGTGTTCAGCCTATGTGGACTGCGGGGAGCCTGCAGAGAGACCACGGCGATGTTTCCGGGGAGGGAGGCAGTGGAGTGTGGGCTTGGGTTCGTGTAAGCGAGGTCCAGTGGGACGAAGAATTGGAGGTGATCAGCGGGCACTCGGAGACATGGAGAGATGGTGAGAGTGTAGATGGGGATCATCTGCTCTAACCGATCCATCCATGCCTTCATGAGTTTTGTTTGGTTATATACTGAATCTTGTTATATTTGACATCTTTTCAGTTTTTCAAAACAGATTAATTTGCTTTGGGGGGGAGAAAAGAATGTACATTTCAATACAAGAGAGATTGAACATACATGTTCACCTCCCTCCCTTTAGAAGCTGCACTGAAGTGATTAAATTTTTTTTTAAAAGAATGGAAAAAGAATGGGGAGAAGAACACTACTAGGAAAAGGGCTTTCAAGAAATTTCTAGAAGGTGGGAGGTTGGAAGCATGTAGACAGTTAAACAGCATAAAAAACCACAGTCCACCACGTGTTCTGCGGGTCTGCAGTGGAGGAAGCCCTCATCTGCCTGGTGGAGCTAAAGGCTTGAAGACATAGGAATGATAGGGAAGAAGGGATGACAGGAGCTGTAAAACAGGGGACAGCTATCAGAAGGTCAGTGCCTGGCAGCTCCACTTTCTCCTAGACCCCAGCAGTGGTGCAGGCAGCCTGGCCATTGCCTCCGGAACCCTTCTGTAGATTCAGTAAGTGAACCAGGGAGAGCCATGACCTCTTTTAACAGTTTGACCTCTCAGCAGAAGGCATTCCTCACTCTGACATTTAGGTAACCCAAAGCTATCAGGGAGGCCCATGTCCACTTGCCATAAAGCCAGTCTTGCAACCTGCCCTTTGCTCACACACTGATCTTCCAGGAAGGCCCCTCCGCCCCAGGCAAAGAGAGGTCTACTGATGACACAAATCTTCCTGCTCAACAGAGGAGGGAAGACATGCCTTCATCATTAGTGTGAGTCCTCCAAGGAAAATCCAACACATAGGGAAAACAAGTAACATAAAAAAGAAAGTCCACAATTACCAGAGAAAATAGACATAGTTCAGAACACAGAAGAGGACTTCTATAAAATCTATAAAGTTCTGTAGCAGATTTGGGAAGATATTGTATTCATAAAATAAAATAAAATTTCTATAAAACAGGAGCACAAAACAAGTAAGAGTGCTCTGAAATTAAGTATAATAGCTGTGAAGATAAAGCAGAGGAAATCTATAAAACAGAGGAGATAAAAATGAAAGAAAGTAAGAGACATAGAGGCTTAATTTAAGAAGACTATTTTCTCACTCATAGTGGTTCAAGAATAGTAGATCTTAGTAAAAAGAAGGAGTAATAATTCTTCTAAAAATTAATAGAAAAAAGTCTCAAAATATAAATACAACTATTCAAACTGAAAAGGCATACTATGGGGCACAGGGAATAAA
Organism: Tonatia bakeri; assembly: GCA_004024845.1. NCBI lineage: Eukaryota > Metazoa > Chordata > Mammalia > Chiroptera > Phyllostomidae > Tonatia > Tonatia bakeri. The sequence goes on from PVIA01005382.1 coordinate 89,316, forward strand.
TGCAGGAAAAAAGATTTCTACTTAGAGACATCTTCATGGAATTTCAGAACACAAAGATTAAAGAAAAGTTCTTAAACTTCCAGGGAGAATAAACTTGGACTTCAAAGGAGTGAGAATGAGACTGGCACAAGACATCTTATCATCACCTGTGGATGTTTGAAGACCAGAAAAAAAGCTTTCAAAGTACTGAAGGAAGACAATTTTCAGTGTAGATTTCCTTCTTTTTAAAAAATTGAGGTACAATACTCATGGTGAGCACGAATCTTAAGTGTAGAACCTGACGAGCTCATGTGTTACCACCATTCAGAAGAAGATACAGACTGTTCCCATCACTCCAGGAAGTTCACTCATGCCCTACCCAGTCCATAAACATTACATACCCTTCTCCCTCAAATAAAGAGTGTTTCACTTCTATCACCATAGACTTGTTTTTCCTCTTCTGAGCCTTAGATAAATTTAATCATACCATATATACTTTTTATGTCTAGCTTCTTTTGATCAATATAATTGTTTTCATATTCATCCAAGTCATTGGGTATAACAGTAGGTCATTCTTTTCTATTGCTGAGAGGAATTCCACTGCAGTGTTATAGTGTGGTTTGTTTATCCTTTATCCTTTGGATGGGCACTGGGTTGTTTCTACTACAACCCAGCTGTATTGTTGAGAGCTACTACAAACATTCTTACACAAAATTTGGGAAATATTAGACCATTACCTTTGGGTATATACCCAGGATTGGAATTGCTGGGTTGGTCATAGGTGGGTGTATGTTTATATTAGAAACTGCTCTACAGCAGGAGCTTTGCCCTCTCCTCAGCACGTATTCTGCAGTTCTCGTTGCTCTACACCTTTGCCAATACTTGGTGTTGTAAATGTTTTAGATTTAAGCCATTTTGGTCAATGTGTAGTATCATCTTACTGTGAGTTTAATTTGATTTTCCCCGATAAGCTGATATTGGGCAACTTTTCATACTTCTTAGCCATTTTTTTGTGAAGTTCCTATATAAGTGTTGGCCCATTTTTTAGAATTAGATTGTCTTTTTCTTATTGATTTTTAGAAGTTCTTTATAAATTCTGGATCCTGGCTTCTTTTCCAGATGTGTGTATTGCAAATATTTTCTCCTACTGTAGCTTGCCTTTTCACTTCTTCATTTAACCTAGAATACTATTCTTGGCCAAACTTTCCAGTGAGTATGAAAGCCAAAGTAAAGACATTTTATAGGTTGACACATCTCAGGATCGCCTAAGATCCCTTCTTAGGAAGTTATTTTGGGATGACATCTAAAAAGACAAGGTGGAAAATCAAGAAGGTGGAACATGTAAGATCCAAACAATAATGGGCTCCAGGAAGACAGTGTAGAGATGAGGATAAAACCTATCCAATGAGCCTAAACTCCTGCCTGGAGCAGAAGAATGCAGAGCCCAGAGGAGGGGCGTTTCTAGGGGGAAAATGAACTGCAGGCCCTGGAGAGCATGACTGATTATCTAGAGAAGGCTGCACATAAGAAGCAGGTGCAGTGTTCTGCCATCAACAAGAAAAAAAGAAAGCAATTACTTCAGGAAAAACAAAACACCCATGTGAGAAAGCATGCTTCAGATAGTAGCAATAAAGTAAAATGGCACTTTTTTCTTGATATGGCATGTCACAATTTTAAGCATTTAATTGATTTTGTACAAGAACAGATAGTTCATTTGACTCGAATGATTAGGATATAGATAGTCGCCTTCAAATGGCTCAGGGGTTATGCCACTAGACCTTTTAGAGACAAAAATATAATTCTGGCATATTACCTGGCCTGCAGTCATTGACATTTACATAGTAATGATAACAAAAATCTATAGATTTTTGACAATTAGAATCAACCTATTTAGACAAAGCATGAAAGACCTATTTGTATTTGACAAAGAGAATGGAAACATTAAAAATCTTGATGTACAAAGTACAAGTACAGCTATAAGGAGAATAGAGCACCAATATCCTCATGTTAAATGTGATGGAGTTAGTTGAGACACTGATTCGGCTGATGGAGCGCTATAAGGGCAGGGATTTTTATTTTTTATTTTGTATTGGTAGGGTGATCTCTTCACTGCTATATTGCTGGCACCCAGAACAATGCTTAGCACATAATTTGTTTGCCCTTTGTACAGATCTGTTGAGTGAAGCACATATTCAAAGTTACAAGTGTAATAATTAGAAGAACAAAATATATACTGCCTTATACTCTATTTCCACATCTTATTGCACTCCTTAAGAAGGCCAGGCTTGTGGTTCCTGACCTTGGTCTAATTTCTGGGGCGGGGGGGAATTAAGGCTTTGTTTATTTATTTTTAGAGAAAGGGGAAGGGTGGGAGCAAGAGAGAGAGAAACATCAATACGTGGTTGCTTCTTGCGTGCTGCAACTGGGGACCTGGCCTGCAACCCAAGCCTGTACCCCGACTGGGAATCAAACCAGCAACCCTTTGGTTCACAGGCCAGCATTCAATGCTCTGAGCCATACCAGCCAGGGCATTGGGAAAATTTTTTCACATGTCTCTCAGTTGCAATATCTGAAGCCCATTGTCCCATTTTGTCTTAGGTCTTCAGACAATTTAGGCTGGTTGGCGAGGTGAGTTTGGGGAGAAGTTCCACCTTTTAGTTTTCAGTGAGCTCAGTGGCAGGACCCAGGAGCTGGAAATTCGCCCAGTGCCCAGCATGTGTACTAAGAATAGGTAGGGCCTGCTGAAGATTCAGGATGAAACATGCACTTCTGAGGCACCAATGCTGAAAGGGCCAATTTGATCGAATAAAACAAAAATGAATTTGCTGTCTTTGAGTTGTTAAAGTATTTGCTGTCCAGAAATTAGTAAATTCCTAGTGCCTTAGCTGAAACTGCCATAACAGAATACTACAGACTAGGTGGCTTGAATAACAGAACTGTCTTTCTCACAGTTCTGGAGGCTGAGAAGCTCAGGGTTAGGGTTTCAGCACGGTTGGGTCCCAATGAGAACCCACTTCTGGTTTGCAGATTGCTGTTTCTCACTGTGTCCTCACACAATGGAGAGAGGGAGAGAGAGCTCTGGTCTCTTCCTCTTTTCATTAGGGCACTAACACCATCATGGGGGCTCCACCCTCATGAACTTGTCTCAACCTAATTACCTCCCAAAGGCTCCACTTGCAAATACGGTCACACTGAAGGTTAGCCCTTCAATAGCTGACTTTTAGGGGAGACACAAATATTCAGTTCATAACACCTAGTGAATTCCAGTTTGGCTGTGCTCATCTTTTTCATATTAACTTGAAAGAAAGAAGCTTGTTGCACTGATCGATTCAAAGCTTTAAGGCCTAGATACATATGGGCAAAACACTAGAAGGTGTCAGACATGAAACAGAATGTTTAAGCAGAAAATCTCTAATTATGATTTCCTCTCATTTACCAAAAAAGATAACGGAAATAGGAAGTTGGAGAGATCTGAAGACTTGGCTGAGATCTGGATGCCAGCCAGGTTAGAACGAACCGCTCAGAATCCACCTCAGCTCCAGGCGAGGGCTCTTTCTACAGCGGAGCACCCGCCGGTTCTGTCATGCTTGCCAGGGACCAGTCCCGGAGGTCCAGAGGAAGTGATTTGATTTCTGTTGGCCAATTTTAGAGAATTATGCTTTTTGCCATCACTGTCTAGGTAAGCTTGAAAATCTACTCTAAGAATTTTTAAGGCCAAAATGGTGAACGCCAATGAGATTGTATGAAAAGGGTAATGCAGTGGGGGAACAGAGGAAGCTCTGCTTATGGAAGACACAGTCCCATGAAGAATAAGAGGAAGGAGAGAAGTTTTCACATTGCGGTTCATCTGGTGTGGACATATCTATACACTAAACATTGTTTTTAAGTTTGGGAGTTATCTAATAACAGACTAATACTTAAAAAACATCTAGTTGAACCTAGCAAACAATCCATTTCATCGGATTGTTTAAAATAAGTGTCCATTTCATAAAATTCACTATATTTTTTTATTTAAACTCTTTGAGTGTACCTCCCAAAAAGCCTATATGAAATCAAAAGAAAAGGTTCTATTCCGGGTGTGCTTGCACATGTCACAGGCTTCTGGAAGGATCTGGAAGGGAGGCGCCGAGGGCGGCCTCTGGGAAAGGGAGTGGGGTCGCCAGGGAGATGGCTGCAGAGACCTACGTTTCAACATCTACTATTTGCATCTTTTAAGTTGTGTACCATGTGCATTAATTACTCATTCAAAACTTTTCCGCATCCATTTTAATTTAAAAATTAAAAAAACTCAGTTGAGTTTTTAAAAGTTAAATTTGGGGCACACAGTAAGCTGTCTGGCTGCTGCCAGGAGTAAGATGTCCTGAAGTATCTTGGCAAAATTTCTAGTCCTTCTGTTGGAGCAGCTCAGATGGAGAGCTAGGGTTCTGCTGACACTGGGCTGCTTTGGTCTTGTTGTTATTATTTCTTAAATTCACTGTAGCCGTGATGAGGTGGAATGCGGAGCCCCGGGAGAGAAGCCTGCACCTGAGTCACTGGCGTAGTGCTGACTTGAGTAGTTTTGTTCTTGGTCATATTTTTTTTTTTTCAGTAAAAACTGGCTTCATGCTTTACTATTTTTTCCCCTAAGTCCATACAAATGTCAAGATTGCATTCATATTTCCAGTGACAAAGTTAACATGACCAGCAAAAGGGGAAACAGTCTGCTTCCCAAGACTTGCCTTTACTAGGGATTTTTCAAGCATGAAGCTTTTAATAAGCCCTCTGCATGCAGTATTTCATTTCCTTCAGACGAGACGCTACCTCACGGCCCCCGCATGCCCTCCCCTTGGCGCAGAGCAGCTGCCTGCCCGTGTGACCCACCCAGGGTGGTGTCCAACCTCCCCTGTGGAACCCGGTTTGTTTTTACAGAACAGATATAGTAATTAAATTTTTAAGTGGCATGTGTAGCTACTTGTCTCCAACATAGCAGACTTGCATGTTTAAGCAATTATGGAGAGTAGCTGGCCACCTGAGCGAGGCCACCGGTGCTACAGGACGACAGAGGTGGAAGAATGCCGCTGGAGAGCATTTTGAAGCTTTGAGACTTGGCACCCCTGGAATATCAAATATTTTCTTTTCTCTTTCTCACTTTGTTTTGTTGGGGGTTTTTTTGATCCCCCCAAAATAAATACTATTTTTTCTTCTTGGAACAAGTATGGAATTTAGAGATGAACCTATAACCCTTTGGACATCGGTATTTTTATTAAGCATCGGGTGGAATAGAGTGACTGTTTCCAGAGACTACTCACCAAAAAAGGTGGTAAATCAGTCTTTTACAGTCCACTATGAGAGGTTAAAAAGGCAAGACTTTAAATGATACTTTTGAGAATTACAGACCTTACTATAATTGCCCACTGGGGCACATCCATATGAAAGGGAGCCTTTTATTACTCATCTAGTCATACCTTTCCTCTGTCTGGATGGGCTGAAAGGGGGGCATTACATCTAGGACCTGGCGCTGTCACATGCGCTGTCCACATGTTCACAGGCTACCCTTCACACCCCTGCAGACACTGCCTCCCACTGCTTTGAAGGGAAAGCAGAGGGTGAGGAGAAGTTGAAGGCCATGGAGAGGGTGGGCCCACCTGGTTGGGGCACAGTAACAACCCTGCAGCTATGGTAGACTTAGAATGGGCACCTTTTTGTGTATTTTTGGCCCTTGCCATAATATCAGGGTTGGCATAGCTAAGCGAGGTCTAATTTTGGTTCTTTAAAATAAACAGTAAAATGGTAAGTTCAGGACACAAAGAGACTTAGCAAAGGCTTTGCAACTCTCCAAGTGATGTTCCCACTTCTCTTTGATGGTTTAGCCATCTGCGACCAAGATTCTTCCTTTGTTACTGTTATTTCCCTTTTATTTTTGATGTCTGAGATGTGGACTAACCACCTTCTTTTGAGGTGTTAGCAACAAACTAACATTTGTCTCAAAGTTAGGGTGGGTGGGAAAGGGGGGTAGAGGTACCTTTGGTCAGGCTTGCTTACATCTCTTGGAGGTGGGGAGTGGGGAGGACTGCCGTGATTAGCAGTGCTGTCAAAAGCATATTGGTTGCTTTCAATGTGGCTTCCCTGGATGGATCCCTCTTTTTCTTCATCAGCAATATTAAACAGTAACAAAACCTCAGTTTGAACACAGAAACTTCTCCCCAGGAATTTGCAAGCATCATGCCTTCTGTTTATTGCAACAAAGTGAAATTTATGTTTCTGAGAAAGGTACATGCAGATCTCCCTGTGTCTTTACTTCAGTAAAAGAGATAACGGTTACAATTTACTAATCCCATTTGTTTCCCCAAAGAGGAAAAAATCCACTAATTTTACAGCAAATACCCCATATTTCATGTTATATAGTGTCGTTGACTATAAGAACCACTATTATTTTACAGATTGCTAAGAAAGAAAAAAACTATCAATTCAATTTACATAACATTTTTCTCACTTAGCTTTTATTTTCTTCTTATTGAAGGAGCTATTTTAGAGTTATTTAGACATAGATTATTATGATATAGCACTCGTGTGCTTTCCTTAAGAAGGAAAACATAAGCAAATTAAATTGCTTAAGGCATCTCTAAAACTTCTTTACATCCAGATGTCTCTTCTGAAAACTTTTCAACGCAAAGTGGTAGATGCTGTGATTTCTCCCTTGTGGTGTCAGGAGTGTTGGTGATGTCGCATTTCTTTAAAATCACCCTCCACCCTCTCTATGCACTCTTACCAAGCCACCAACACCACCCCACTACTTCGGATGCGTCCACACACCATGCACCCACATTCTGACCGCCTCCTGGCTGGCAGGGGTCCAGAGACACCTCCCCATTTTAGAGATGTAAAATGTTGGGGGCAAATGTGTCTCAGAACTGACATCTCACCCTGTGAGTTGGGATCTGTCAAAGGTCTCCCAGAGTGCTGTGATACTTTGGGATGGATGTGTAAGGATCTTTCATATTTATGTGCCCTGATACCCCAGCCCAACAGTCACATTCATTCATGCACCCATTCATCTACCCATGTGCCCAGTCTACAACGCGTTATTGAAGGTTTACTCTGTCCTGGCCTTTCTGAAACTTACAACAAAATTAATAAATAGACTTAAACTTATAGTTGCAATGTGATATTGTCAGTGAAGCAACAGGGATATTGTAATAGGTGCTAATTACAAAGAAACTAACAAAGATCTTTGTTTAGGAGGGCTAACTAGAAAGAAGACCTAGACCTGCCGTCCAGATGGGGCTAGGACACTCCTGGTAGAGAAATACATCTCGCCTTCTTTAAAAGCAACTTTTATATATTTATTAGCCACACTGAGCTGAAGTAGAGCGTATTACCTAACTAAAACCATCACTGTCCATCTCTGGCTGTGCTGTTGAGTTGCTTACAGTGTAAAGGCTTATCACCTTTGTGGACCTCTCAGGATTGGGGAACTGTAGCCTGAAACAGGAGGCATGCTGGGACTTCAATAGCAGACCAGTAGAAATTGGACAGGAAGCTAGAAACACATGGGCTGAAGCACACAAGGCTGACCCAGGTGAGCAGCTAGCCCCAAAAGGAGATGACCCTCAGTGCACATGACATTAAACGCTGACATTCAAGGGATGAGCCTAACATTTTCTGGCAGAAACAGACACACAACTAGCCAGCCAGCAGCATTGTGTTTGCAGTGAGATCAAGGCAACTTCAAGGGAAAAACAGGCCATTTCTTTGAGCTAGAGGAAGAGTCATGTCACAGCAAGAGAAGTTTCAACCTGGAGAAACAGGAACATGTGTAAGGGATCAGGGTAGAAGCCAGTCTTGGGAAATCCCAGGAGGACTTAGAAAAAACTATTGTTCAGTGGGCCCCTGATGTCGATATCTCAGCCCAGGCATGCCCTCTACGAGCTGTAAGACCAATTCTAGACACTTTCCTTTGCACCCTACCTCCTCTCACAAAAGATGGGAGACCTCTAAGAGACTCCCATCTTAGGAGACTCTCACACTTAGGATTGAGCCAGAGAATTCCTTGGCTGAACCTAGGGGGAGAATGGCTTTATCACTCACAGCAGGGAGTGGCATTCACATTTAATATATGGCATTGAGAGATTTCTAGGTGATGAGTAACTGCTGATGTTTTTCTAGCTAAGTGGTGGTGGCAACAGTGGTGAGGGTGCTTGTATTGGTTGTAGTGGTGATGGTGATGGCCTTTGGCTGGAATTGAAACTTTCTGATTCCAAATTCCTTAAGAAGCACATTGATACCTAGTGGTAAAGGAGACCCCTTCTCCCTTGGAGTTAGCCTTTGCCCAAAGGAAAACAGAATTTCTTCCCAGCCTTCTTTTCCCCAGTCAGAGGAACCTAAAAGGAAATATCAGTGGTCACCACTCAACTTCTTTACCAGAGGGGAGATTTTTCTTTGTCTGAACCTGACTTTCATTGGGTTACAGTTCACTAGTGGGTGGGATCATGGCACAGGGAGCAGAAAAGCATTAATGACCAATGTCATCATCTGCTTCTGACTGCAGTATTTTCAGGGCAGGCCCTTTGCGTGCGCACTCGCACACACACACACACACACACACACACACACACACACACACACATTTTTCCTCCTTTCTTCCCTGGGTCTTTCTGTTCTTCAACAGTAGGATTACCTGGGCAGGGCTCTTGACCCACCTTACAGAGGCGGTCTGGACCAGGGTTTTTTTCTACATAAGAAGAAGCCAAATCCTTTATTCTTTGCTCACTTTCATCTCATGGGACAGCCTCTTATCTGTTCCACAGCCCAGATATGGGGGCAGGGTAGTCTTGGCAGCTAAGGAGTAGGCATTGGTGGTAATGGTGATAATTACATGATGTTTTTTAATTCTTTCTTGTTTCCTACACTGACACTGGTGAGTGTGTTTTGAATTGGCTTTCCAATAGGGTGAGGCTTGTGTATGTTAATATAGACTGAGACTTACTTAGCCTCTTGGCCTTAAACATGTTATAAAGCCTGTTCTAGAGGAGCCCTGAGTAGTGAGTATTTTCTAAGACATTTGACCATTTTTCATTTGTGTTCTGTGTTTAATACATTAAAAAACCCTGGAATATATAAGAGGTGGTGAGAAATAGAATTTGAGCCCTAAATTCCACACTCAACCTTGAACTCCTAACAATAGCACTATCCATGGTCAGTGGAAGTATTCAGTAAATGTTTGATTTTATGAAGAAATTCAGGTGCCTGTGAATCATTACACTGTTTCTTTCCCTACAGAGCCCATTAATTTTCACATTTTCTAATCAATTAGTCCAAGGATCTCTGTGACCTTGTCCTATCAACTAAGAGTTGCCATTTAGCATATGCTAATTCAGTTTCCATGTGAGGCAGTGACATTTCTAAACCAAGACATAGACTATTATGAGTTATTTTCATTCACCAGAATCCAAGATAAATTGTGCATCCTTTGCCTTTGACAGCAATTGTTTGTTTAGGAGACTGTTTTCTAGAGTAATGTGGCATGAAAAGGAAAATTATGACAATCAGAAAGTTTTACACAACATAGAGGAGTGGAAAATGCAGAGTTATAAGGAGATAATGAGTCACACTGTGGTTTGGAAAACAATTCCTAAAACACATCGTACAATGCCAGCTAAAGAGACATTCAGCCAGCAGATAACAGTTTTGTCTGGTCTAAATGTGAAATTATTTTCTAGGATCAGTGCATCCTACACTAAAGAAGTATCCTTTATAAGAGCATTTTTTAACGGAAAAAGAAATAAGTATTTTGTTCTATAGGAATATCTTCTTAAGGGTACCAGAGGCTTTCTTTAATTTGAAACACTACTTTGAGTTAAAGTTAAAGAATCAGAAAGAAAGATTTCTTTTAGTGATTTTTGTTGTCTTTATAACACAGTATGAAATTGCTGGACAAAATGTATGTTACTAAAAAAAATTTCAAAAAGTTGAAGTCTACCAAACAATCACTTTTATTATTTATCTAGGTGATAATAACTGATTCAACTCAACTTTCTTTTTTTGATCTGTTGTTTGATTTTGTATAAATACAAACTTAATTAAGAGAAAGGAGGGCAGTCCTGTAAAATTACTTTTGAATATATAACTGATTAATCTACTGTGTAATTTTGGATAAATCAGTTAAATTTGCTAGGGCTTGGTTTCCTCATTTGTGAAACTAAAGAAGGAAGCAAAAGACCATGTTGGAAGTCCATCTTTGTTTTATTCCTCTTTCTTTATCTTCCTTTCACCAAGTATTTTACTTGGAAAAAGAAGTCTGTATTTTATTATACTGAAAACCAGTTGCAACTATTACATTTCTTTCTTTTATTCAGATGCTTGTTTTCATCTCTCATTTTATTGGCTCTTATTATAGTAACAACAAAATGTAGATGAAATACTTCGTGTATATGAAATAACTTCAGCCAGAGCCTAATTCTTCTGTAGCATACTCTGTGACTTTTAACAAGGAGTCTGTGCTTTACGTAAGGCCTGGTAAGATGACATTTGCCCTACACTGTGGAGTGGAAAGGAGAAACTATGTACCATAGAAAACCCTGTTGTTTTTATCAGATTGTATTTTGCTAACAAGAAAAAAAATGCAAAACTGAGTTCTCAGAGATATGCCAATCAGAACGTATACTCTTTGAAATATCATTTCCATGTTTATAGTTGCTGCTGAAATGCCTTCCAAACAATATGTAGTCTAGTCTGCACATTGTGGTAGCGTCCTCTAAGGCATCATGCAGTAATCCTCACATCCCCCACTGTATAGGGTTGACCAGTTATTACCAATAGAATAGTGCAGAAATGATGGTATATGACTTCTGAGGGTGGCTAATAAAAGCCATGTGGCTTCTACTCTGTGCTCTCTGGGATTACTCAGAGGGAAGTCAGACACCACATCATGAAAACACTGTACCAGCTTTATGAAAAACTCTGCATGGGAGGAACTGAGGCCTCTTGTCAACAGCCACCACCAGCTTGTCCAGGGTTGAGTGGGCTGTCTTGGAATCAGATCCTCCAACTCCAGCCAGTCCTTCAAATGGCTACTGTCCCAAGCATCATGTTACTGCAGCCTGATGAGACAATCTGGTCCAGCACCATCCAGCATCCAGGTAAGCCATTCAGGTATTCCTGTACCACAGAAACTGTGTGAAATACATATTTATAGTTGTTTTAAGCTGCCACTTTTGGGGGGGGGGCGGTATTTGTTATGCAATAACAGATAACAAAATCACAAGTCAAAAGAAAGATGTAGTAGGTATTCATTTTTTGGCCAATTACTCATAGTGGGAAAGAAAATAATGTTCTTTACTTTTCTATAACTCAACTTAATCTCTATTTTTAACCTTAACATGTCTTATTATGGAAAAAAATAGCCTTAATCTGTCCTGGGATAATTCAGTGGCTTCAGATAACCAGGAGTTTTCTTCATTCTCCCCTCTACCTAGGAGTGGCACCTATGATCAAGGGCCCATGGTCTGCCTCGTGTCGTGGTATTAGGAGTCTTGATCCTGGTTTTGATAATATATCCTCAGTGAAAAGCCTAAGTGACCATAGGTGTGTTACCAATAAGGGATATAAAGTTAGACTTTTCAATATTCTTTCTAGGTCAAGTGCTTTCTACAGTTTTATTAGTGCTAATATTTTATTAAAATTCAAAGTAATTGTACAGGGCACAGAACAAACCAATAAAGTCCCACTTAAAATTCTATAGCTTCTTGTGGACTTAGAAGGCCAATGTTAATTTAAATGCGTAGACTGCTTTGAAAGTCCTTTCCTTTGCTACATGAAATGGGCTGCCCGTGAAAGTTTATTAATACCCCAAAGCTAGTCTGGAAGGACAGAGAGTAAAAGAAGCTACTTCAATATTGGTTGATTTTTGAAAGTGAGGGATTATTTGGGAAACCTTATGCTGAATATCAAAAGCTGCCTTCCATAGGTTAGAACAATTTTATTTTTTTCACTTGCAACTCCCTGGAATAACTAGCATCGTTCTCCCCTTCAGTCAGATAGAAATGTGTCAGATAAATGACTAATGAAATAGATCAGTTACAGAAATGGGAATTATTAGCATCCAGAAATGCAGCTGCCATGTAGTGAATCACATAGATAGATACAGTGCAAGACTCTTAAAAATGAATGACCTATGAGAGTGGATCAGGAGAGATACTGCGATGTGGCACGAACCTCCACATGGTATACCTCAGACGTGAACAAAATTGGCCTTTATGTCACATCTCATGTGAAGACTTTCCTGTGGTTTCCTAGCCTTTGTTTCAGTACTGGAACGTAAATGACTTTCATCATGTGCCACATGCAGTGACATCTCCAGGTGTAGGCCTTTTGTCAAAGTCACAACCAAGACATGCTTCTGCTGCACCCTCCCTTCATTTTTTATTGTGGCAAAAGTGATTCACTTGTTAGCCCTGTAATTCTCATAGAAGCCAGGGTAAAACTAATACAATGAAGGACAGTAATGTGAAAATTTCTCCCTTTATGTAGGAGATAAAATTTCATGGCTCATTTTTTTCTTTAGAATTTTCTTGCTATTTCTTAATTTGAGGGTCATTGTTACTTGTAAAAAAAAAGATTTGAACCCACAAATTGTATTACCATGATGCTGTAAATGTGTATTTATTTTTCTGACTTACATATTTTCTTTGTTTTTTTTTCCATGATTGTTTTGAAGTTGCTTTATCATTTTATAGTATTGGTTTTGATTTATCACATAACCTCTTGGTATGTGAAAGCAAGTCATAAAGGAATATCATAGAATACAAAAAGTGATGACAAAACAATAATATTAAGTCCTAAAGTAATAATTAAATCAAAGAAAGGTGAAGAAAGACCAGTGTTATAGTAAACGCTATAACCAAGGCCTTAAAATGAGCTGACCCCATTGTAGTTCATATAGAAAGTCAGTTTGGAAAATGACCACGAATCCTGATGTTTGAGGCAAGGTGAAAGGCAGGAATATGAGAACAACAGTGAGTGCAATTGTTGTAGTAATGAGCGCCACGCTGAATTCAGGGGACCATCAATTACATTTTGGATTTGAATTTCCACTGCAGCATTAGGGACTCTCAGTGAAATGTATTCTTGGAGAGACAGGATATTCTATTTAAAGGTAAGAAATTCTGCTCCGTGAACAAGGACATCCCATTCCCACAAGTAATTTTCACTGTGGTATTTCAGAATCCTAGAACATTATCCTGCTTCGAACATATTTTTATTCTTTATTGGTTGTGTAGATATTTGAAGACCTGTGGGTTTGCTGTAGTTACAGGATCTATGATGGACTCTCTAATCAGAAATGACTTTCCCTTATCTGTTAAACCATAGTCTTAAAATGGCATTTTTCTAATACAGAAACACACTCTGTAAACTCTATTATTCCCATCATCAATATCAGGAGTATCTGCAGAGTGGCATTATTTGTCATCAGACAAATTCTGTAGTCAGCCAGCAATACGTACTAACTGTAAGACACAGACTGATAGATTGTTTATAACCATATCTGTGGGTGTTTAAATAGATGTAAAGAGCCTAAATAAAGTGTTATCATGCTAAAAATCAGCAGCTCATAAAGAAGCTAGTATATCATAGATACAACTGAGTTTATCTCAGGAATGCTAAGAACAGTATTCTATCAGAGAAATTATAAACATAATTCACTACATTAATGAACTGAAGAAAAGAAGCCATACACTGATTCCTCAGAAGCAGAAAAATAATTTGATAAAATATGCCTCTTTAGGTTAAAAATACCTTAGCAATGTAGACATAAAAGAAAACATATTTGCCCTGATATAGATTATTTTAAAATACCTAGAGAAAATTTCATTCTTTTTAAATATCCTAATCCCCATTTTTATTTACTACAAATGTTATTTTAAATTAACAATTATAAAATAGACTTGAATTTACAAATAGATATGGCCTATTGAGAGAAAACTTCATTCTTAGTGGAAAAATATTAGAAGTACTCCCTTCAAAACGAAAATCCAAATAAGGATGCCGACTGTCGTGGCATGCTTTCAACACTGACTGAAGGCCCTTGTGAGTTCCCTAACTCAAGAACAACAGCTTAAAGGCACGGAAGTTAGGAAGGGACTAATAAATTGCTCATTATTTAAAGATTGATGGTTTAATTTATGTATTAGGATAATGTAAGAAAATAAAGCAAAATGGGCATACATAAGATAAACATACAAAAACATTAATTGCATTCTTAAATATCAATTAACTGTTGTAATTTTTAAACTATATGGCATTTAAAATAGCAAGGAAAAATGTTAGATCCTTGGAAAGAAATCTAGCAAAAATTGAGAAGAACCTGTTTGGAGAAATTACAAAACTCCATGGAAAGACGTTAAAGAAAACTGAAATTGTAAAAGGTAGCGGTAGGTGTAGGGGCCGGAAAGCAGCACTGCTGCCCCCACCCCTGTTCATGGCAAGGCGTCAGTGCTACGGCCAACAACTGAGTGAGACCCCACTGCCCCAGAGCCCGCAAACAACTCAGTGGTCTTCATGGGGAAATTTCTTACTTAAGAGGATATTTTAGAAATAAACATCTTGAGTACTGAAGAAAGGTTTCCATAAAAACAATTCCTTCTGTTTTACTTCTTTTTCTTTTTATGCTGTTAAATCAAGAAACATTAATCACTTCTCACTTTTAAAACACCATGTGTAGCACCATCTCATTTTTAGCAACTGATTCGTTTCCTTCTTTCTGTGTAATGTCTGTGAGTTCTTCCGTGTAGATGTTCACCCAGTAACATTGGTTATTTCTGTTGATACTTGAGGTGATTTGTTTTCTTTTTTGTATCTTTCTGTATTGTTTGAATTATTTATGATACATGTTTCATTTTTAATGTATAACAACAAATTAATTACTTGATTATGATTTGTACTTGTTAAATAGAACAGTGAGGCATTTGAGGATTTTCACTACAGTGCATTAATTTGTTGTAGTAATGCATAAGATTGTAATATCCTTAAAAAGAAATGGTCTGTGTTACATTTATGTTCCTCATGATGCTGTATACAGAGAAAATGCTCAATAAATGTTTCTTACTTAAAATTGTACATTATTTTCTCTAGACTTAAGAATAACCAGGGAGAAAACACCCCAAGAAATCAGCATGTTAGTCTTCTCTGATGAGTTTCTCAGTGAATTTCATTTGTTGTGTCTCCTCAAAGCAATTAACCATGCTTGGAAATTAACACTGACCCCTGGATAATCCTCTTTTAGAACAACATTCAAACAATTATTTTATGTATTTGTTCATTACTTCATTCAACAAATATTTATTGAGTACCCACCATGTATAAGTGCTTTTCTGTGTTGTGCACACAGCAATGGGCAAACAAATGTCCCTATCTTCAAAGAGCTTACATTTTAGCAAATGAACACTGACAAGAAGTAAGTAAACAGGTATATAACTTCTCATATGATGATAATGCTATAAAAATAACACAGTTAAGAGGAAAAGACTCTCAAGGTAGGGTACATAGTGCGGTCACAGAAGGCCTGATACACTGACAGACCAGGGATGTTAGTGACAAAGTTGAGTGAGGCATGTGGATATCTTGCGAGGATCCTTTTAGACAAAAAGTTGGTCAGCACGGAGTACAAGGGTTGAGCACAAGCACTGACCTGAGTGACAATGAGTGGAGGTGCCATATAATGAAATGAAGACAGGTTTGGCCAGACGGTGGGACAGGAGTGTGGGGGAAATTAGGAGTCTGGTTTTCGATGTGTTTAGTTTGAGGTGCCCGTTGGGCATCCAAACTGAGGGGTAGAATAAACAATGGGTAGATGAGTCTGGAAGCCAAAGTACATTTTGAGTTATATGGGGCAACCAGTCAAAGCACATGGATAATTAAAGTAAAAATACGTATAAAGCCAAATATATAGCCTTAATGTAACACAGGTTAAAATAATAATAAATTTTCCTCCCTAGCAAATTACACTGATTTTGAAATATAAAATAAATTTCTAGGACAGTTTTCTTTCTAAGCAATTTATTGTTTCAATTTGTGTGCAAGAAGGAAAGCTTCTGGTTCAGAGCTATGGTATGGTTTTCTTTCTGCTGGTCATTTGAAACAGCAAAGCTAGGCCTTGTCAAAATAAGGCTCTACTGCATGGAGGTAAGATCCTTTGCATCCCTGGCCTGGCTGTACAGCGTCCTGCTGTCAAACATTAGGGCCATGAAGGTTGAAGAGCGGCTGTGTTGTTGGAGTGGAGCTTTGACAAGCAGGTTTACCACAGCAGCGGGTTTTCAACGCAGCCAGCAGAACAATGAAGAAATTCTGCCGATTAGTGAATGGTGGTGGGCTGCAGGACAGGCTGTGCCAAGGCTCCACAGCAATGGCTCCTAGAGACCTGAACACTCCATTCCTCTTCCCCTTTGCCTCATGTTCCTCAACTGCCAGTGTTTCATGTTGGTGCTGGGCGCCAGCAGCTTCCCCATAGCTCAATGAGGCGATCCTCCTTCTCTCAGTCCGTTGGGTCTAACTAACACTGAGGTTGGGAGATCAATGGATTTCCATTAGGCTCAGCATTGTGCTCCCTGGCCCAAATCTGTCCTTGAGACCTTGTGGCCACTCAAGCAATGTGACACACTTTAATTCAGAACATGGAATGTTCTAATTCTTCCTATCTAGAAAATGAGTAGCATGTTCACATGCCTGATGAGATGGATATATGTGTCACAAAATTGTCATCACAAGGATGTCTAAATATAGGCGATAAACAATAAGTAGGCATTGCTCATTTGGAATCAAGAAACTACACATTACATCCAGTGTGCAGAATTTATAAGTAAAACTCGAATGTAAACAGAGGTATCCATGACCCTTGGAGATCTCAGAGGTGATGCAAACACCAGTCCTCCCATTCCACGGCCAGTGGTGGTCCCACATCTTCCCCCGTGATAGTCATCGTGGTCCCCTCTATCCCTTACACCTATACCCACTTGCACTCTCTCTCTTTCCCCCATGCCCAACCATACTCCAAACTAAACCATTTCACTGGTTTTCACACAAAATAGGCTTATTCCCATAAAACATTTGGCAGGTTTGGCAGCCTTCCTGGAGATCTGAAGGGGAACAGGGAGGAGGCCAATTTTGTACTACATGCCTTTGGTCATCGTGCTGGTGTTGTCCCCCCTTTCTTCCTCTCCTTCACCTTCAAACATAACATTCTTACCTTGTACTTGCTTTGAGTCTCACTGAACTCCTACATATCACAGATCCACCAAAATTCTATGCTATGGGCATTATAAGCCATCATATGAAAACTCAGGATTCTTGAGGAACACAGACACAAGTGCCGCGCACTTCTCCTCTGCTCACACGTGCTCCCTTGTCCCATTGGGTTTCACTCACAAAGCACAAGTTCCGAGATAAGTTACTCAGAATTTCAAGATGGCAACAGGAGGGCATTAAGCCAGCATGTGAAACACTGATGAGTGTGGCGCCCTATGTGATTGATCCAATTGCATGCGCATGAAGCACACCCTGGAAGTGGATCTTCTGGTCCAAGTCATGCCTCCCCATTTCAGCAGCCCTGACCGATAATCTCACCTAACCATTCGAGATACCAAACCAGAAATACCCAACCAACCTCTCCCAAATATCAGATCCATAGGAACTATGAAAGATAATAAATGTCTGTTACAGATGAATAACTGATATGAGACTCAGTAAAATGCAGACTCATAGGTTCTAATTCATGGTCAGGTGGTAGGCCAGGAATATGCATTTTGCTAATAATCCCAACCATCAGGGAAGTGCAAGTCAAAGACACAATGAGATAGCACTTCGTAACTGCTAGGCTGGGTATATTTAAAAAGACAGTAACAAATGTTGAAAAGGATTTGGAGGAATCAGAATCTTCACATGCTGCTGGTGGAAATGTAAATGGTGCAGCTACTTTGGAAACAGGCTAGAAGTTTCTCAAAGGGTTAAACATAAAGTTATCAGGTGAGCCAGCAATTCCCAAGAGAATTGAAAATGTGCCTACAAAAATCTTGTACAAAAATGTTCATGGTGCCATTATTCATAATAGCCCCAAAGTGAAAACAACCCAAATGTGTTAACTTATAAATGGATAAAAAAATATACATCGTACTTGTAAACAATGGAATATTATTTGATAATTTAAAAAGGCAGTATTGGCCCTGGCTGGTGTAGCTCAGTGGATTGAGCGCGGGCTGCAAACCAGGCATCGCAGGTTCGATTCCCAGTCAGGGTACATGCCTAGGTTGCAGGCTGTGGCCCCCAGCAACCGCACATTGATGTTTCTCTCTCTCTCTCCATCCCTCCCTTCCCTCTCCAAAAATAAATAAATAAAATCTTAAAAAAAAAGATTAAAAATGCAGTATTGATAAATGCTATAACTTAGATATACCTTGAAAACATTATACAAGTGAAAGAACTCAGTCATAAAAGATGACTTAAGATTCTATTTACATAAAATGTCCCAAATAAGCAAATCCATAGAAACAGGAGGTAGATTAATTATTGCCTGGGCTGAGATGGTTGAAGAGAAATGAAGAATGACTCTTAATGGATAAAAAGTTCCTTATGGACCCTGGCTGGCATAGCACAGTGGATTGAGCATGGGCCTGTGAACCAAAGGGCTGCTGGTTTGATTCCCAGTCAGGGCACGTGCCTGGGTTGTGGGCCAGGTCCCCAGTGAGGGGCATGTGAGATGCAACCACACATTGATGTTTCTCTCCCTCCCTTTCCCCTTCCCTTCCCCTCTCTCTAAAAATAAATAAATAAAATCTATTTTAGAAAAGAACTTTCTTCTGAGAATGATGAAAACATTCTAAAATTAATTGTGTTGATGGCTATGTGACTCTGTGAGTATGCTAAGAACCATTGTACACTTTAAACAAGTGTGGTATGTAAATTGACTCTTAATAAAGCTCTTATATAAAATAATAATCCCCACATGATCCCAATGCCAGCAGTCCAATTTTTACACTTGAGAAATGCCACTATATAGGCTTTTAAAGTTGATACTCACTTAAAATTAGAAGTGTAACTGTAATAATTCTAACTCATTTTCTTACTTTGTTCACCACTTGCAGCTTTCTAAAGAGAAAATACAACATGAGACAAATGAGGAAAAACTTCAGGGAAAACAGATCTTTAACTTCAGTCCCAAATGACTTTTGAACCATCCATCTTTCTTGGCAAAGAACAAAAATAATGACAGTAGCAGTACAGATTGAAATGAACTCTTGAGAAGAGAACAAGTGTGTCAGAAAGAGAAAAACACTAACAGCTCCTCTTCAGAGTCTGTAAAGAGGAGCTTTAATTTACTCATGAAGTAGCTTTCTTCCTTGCTGTTAAGAATCCCTGTCCAGGCCTGGCCACCATGAGTGTTATTCACTTTGCTTTCTCTGTGAGATAGTGTCTCTTCTCTTAGCAGGGATATGACAAGTAACAGGATGATGACAGCTATGGGTCGGGGCTGGGGGAGTTAGGGGGTGGAAGGATCAAACAAAAAGGAAAAAAGACTCATGGACATGGGCAACAGCATGGTGATTGCCAGAGAGTGGGGGGCGGGTGTATAAGGGAGTTAAATGGTAATGGAAATAATACAATAAATTTCTTTTTGAAAAGACACAGGATGTACCTTATAATTTCAGTGAAAGCAGTTTTTATCCTGATTTGGCATCTATTGATGCCTAGCATTTCACCTTTTCTCCATAGAGCTTGCAGGCATAGTAATTATTTAATTACATGAGTTCTATTTGTCATTTACAGGGTTTGAGCTCTGTTGAAGCCAGAGCTGAACCTACAGGCAGAAAACAAAGATGCTCTCTGCACCGAAGAGCTTCCTTCCTGAGGTGTGCATAATCCTCCTTTCTCTACGAAATGGGGAAGATCAAAAAATGGTCCCATTTCCATCCTGTATTCCTTAACCATACAATCTGAACTTTTTAAAAAATGTTATAATCTTAAATTTGGTGTCTATACAATGCATAGAAACACATGTATATATGTATTTCTCATGTAACTCACAAATTAAGAATGAAATCATGTGTTGGGACTTCCAAAATTTCATTTTAAGCCTGTAACGTGATCAATATTATTTGAAGAATTGTAAAGCAGAGTTAAAAACAGGGAGCAAAGCAGATTCTCATGATTGCATTAGTTATACCAAAGGTTTGTTATAGATATTCCGAGTTTATAATATATGCCACTGTACTCATGACCAGAATTTCACCTGGGGAAAAAAATGAAAAGCTTGATTTCAATCCATATACCACCCAGGGAGGGACTGTGCATTCTTTATGTTAGCACCAAGCCCTGAATGTGGCCTGTGGCCTGGAGGTAGCAGATGTTCAGTAAATGTTGGAATTGACAAAATTACATTGAGTACATGCTTGTTTCTCCTTGATAACCCCCTCTTTGCTTCCATTTACCCTAAATCAGTACTTTCCAAGTGGCTTTGAGTTTTGCCTTATGTGGCCTTCTCTGGGACCTACCCCTCCATGGCAACAGGCTTTAGAATGGGGGCTCACTGCATTTCAGTAAGTGCTGTGTGCCATGAATTCCAAGTTATTAAAATTGTGGTTTAGAAATAAGTAGAATTTATCAATTTTCCAAACTCTCACTTGAAAAGAGAGGGTATGTCCTTCCATGAAAAGCTCTGTTAGGTAAGTCCCATTTAGCTGTAGTGTCATTAACTTGAGGAAAACTGTTGGGTCCATTCCAGTTCTGTTCTAGGAAGCGCACTCTAGAGTTCCTGGGAGAATCTAGTGGATGGAGAGGGGAGTACGAGTGAAGCCATAGAAAGTAAAGAGCCCCAACAATCGGCACAGAAATTGGCGCTGGAACACACAGGAAGCACAGGAACATGCATGCTAATTGGTAGACATTCAACCAAGACCATTGCAGAGGGCTGCAGGGCCCAGCATTATAGACACCCCCCTGCAATCAGTCCATTAACTAGTTCTGAGGAGACAATTTCTTCTTAAAGATCTTTTGATCCACATGAACAGGATGCCACAAGAAGAGTTTGTTCTAGTTGAGAAATATGGAAAAAGTAGGGGAGTGCAAGTGACGGCCAGAGGCTGAAGTAGAATCTGTCAGATTCACTTTCTTTCTCTGCATCAGTTTGACATGAGACCCTCATGAGTCTCCATCAAATGGGAGAGGCCTGGAGAATGCCTGATGTTTGAGGGAACACCTAAATCTCTAGTACTGGAAAAATACACCACTGCTTCCTTAGTAAGAGAAGCAACTGGGTCGCATTGGAATTAATTTATTTATTTATTTATTTATTTATTCCTCACCAAGGACATTCTTAGAGAAGTGAAGGGAGAGAGGAGAGGAGGGAAACACTGGTGTGAAAGAAACATCCATTGGTTGCCTCTCACATGCACCCCAACGGGGACCAAACCTGCAACCTAGGTATGTGCCCCAATGGAGAATCAAACTCGCGATCCTTTAGTTTATGTGAGGATGTTCCAACCAACTGAACTACAATGGCCAGAGCTGCATTGGAATTTTAAAAATCATATCCCTTCTTTTTATTCAAGAAAACATACATGCAATTTTGCCACTTAATTCCAGAGAAATTCTATTCAAATGAACAGAAAGAAATCTGCAGAATTTAACAGAAAAAACATCTGCTTTGGTTTTAAAAGCATATTGAAGCAAGCAAAAAGAGCAACAAATCATGTTTTTATTCTCAAAAACGTAGAGCCTGAGAGGTAAAGTTCTAGTCTTTGTGTAGATTTCCATACCGTACGTTGTAGTACGGGAGACTGGCTTCAGTGTGTTCTTATCTCTGCTCTCGGAAGCCCTTGATTTCTGGTCTTTCACCTGCTAGGAACTGGAAAAATTGGCCTGATGGTGACCGAGGGAGCAATTCTTAGGAAGCACAACTAGAGCTTTCAGGACACAAAATGAGCCCTCAAGGACTGAACTACCTTCTCTCCCTGAAGCCCCATCTCCTCATCTATGGGCTCAAATGGTCCCACAGAATGTTTAGGTTACCTTCACATTCTAAGTGTGATGATGATGATAGAACTATACTTCTTAGCTTAACTTTCCCAGTTTGTCTTTAAGTAACTTCAATTTTATTCATTTGCTGGAGCAGATTGGAAAGAACAAGGACTTTGAGGTCAGTAAATCTAGGTTTAAATCCCATTTGGCCTGTTCCTAGCTATGTGACCACCGACGAGTTACTTAACCTTTCTGAGATCCAAACTGCTTCTCCTGAAAAAAATAGTGATACTAATATTGTGGTGACAAGTGAGTAAAATATACTATATGCTGGAGTTGTGGACTAAATCGTGTCCCCCTAAACTTCGTATGCTGAAGTTTTGACCCACAGAACCTCAGAGTGTAATTATGTTTGCAGACAAGGTTTTTAAAAGACCTTAGGGCGGGGCCTTGATCTGATATGACTAGTGTCCCTATAAGAAAAGAAAAAGATACTGAGGATGCTCTCATGGAGAAAGGACCCTGTGAGGACACAGCAAGAAGGCAGACACATTCAGGCCAAGGAGAGAGGCCTCGGAAGAAACCAACTTTTCCAACATGTTGATCTTGGACTTCTAGCCTCCCAAACTGCAAGAAAATAAATTTCTGTTGTTTAAGCCACCCAGTCTGTCATATTTTGTTATGGCAGCCCTAACAAACTAATATAAGTTGCTACAATAATTGTAATGCAGTCCACTTTTAAATAAATTCTAGCAATTTTAACCATTCACCAAACATGGTTGAGTGCCTAGTACCCTGTACTAGACCAACTGGTAGTGGGGGTTGGGAGGGGAGACTGACAAGGTCGTAATAGTAAACACACCAGGCTCTTTCTAAAGAAGCTCACAGTCTATCGGGAGATAAATACAGTAACAATGAGCACATTATAGTAATGACTAATACTATAATAAAAGCATGTTCTTTTTAAACTTCCTTTTTTTTTAATATTTTTATTTTTAAATTACTATTGACATACAGTATTATATTAGTTTCAGGTGTACACCCCTGTGATTAGACATTTATATACCTGATGAAGTGATCACCCTGATAAATGTGGCACCCATCTGACACCTAGTTATCACAATATTATTGACTGTATCCCCTATGCTTTACTTTACACCCCATGACTATTCTGTAACTACCAGTTTGTACTTCTTAACACCTTCACCTTTTTCATCCATCCACCCAACAACCCTTCCATCTGGCAACCATCAAAATGTTCTCTGTGTCTATGAGTCTGTTTGTGTTCTGCTTGTTCATTTGTTTTGTTTTTTAGATTCCACATGCAAGTGAAATAACCTGGTATTTGTCTTTCTCTGTTTGACTTATTTCACTGAGCACAATACCCTTTAGGTCCATCTGTGTTGTTGCAGAAGGCAAGATTTCACTCTTTTTTGTGGTTGAGTCATATTCCATTGCACAAATGCACCACTTCTTTTTTCATTCATCTACTGATGGACACTTAATTGCTTCCAAAAAAGCATGTTCTTTACTTGTTTTACAATTTTCTTCCTTTTCTGTGTCATTTAAATGTTACCCTTAACTTTGTCAGAACATCCAACAGATCCTAATTATTCTTCTCTTGACTCTTTTTCCCCATTCAATTCTACATGTGCCCAAAAGCGATTTCCATTTTTCTACTTGATACCACCTGAATTCTCATTTCCTTACTTTCATTATTCAGACCTTTTATTTGTAATTTACTAGACTAATCACTAAATCAGTTACTGATTTCTTGGAGTCATCTGCCCAGACAACTCTGACTGTTCTCTGTAGCATCTGTAACTTTCTATGTGATGATACAGCTACTCAGTGGCTTTCCTGGCCCCTCAATTGCATCAGGTTTAACTTTTGTATTTCTGAATTCCAGGGTATCCCATTCCCTCCACCCCACATCTTTCTCCAACACTGAACTTCAATGGCATGTTTCACTGCAGCTGTTCTGCAATTTTCTCTGTATGACTCTAAGCTCAAGGTGTTTTGAATATGCAAGTGAGGTTCTTTTTAAACATAAAATAGATTTTATTTAGCTTGGGTCATTTAGATTCTCGGCAACTGTTAACAGATATGTAGAATACATTGGCTGAAATTACCCGTTTTCCAGCTTTTACATACATACATGATAACATTCACATCCAAAGATAATTGACAAGTGTATCACAGTGTTCATTAAAATTATGACCCATCTTGTCATTTAGGAAGGATCTGTCATATTCAGGAACAAACCTCTATTTTCAACCCTTTATGATGTTTCTATAAAATAATTATTGTGGAATGAGAAGCCCAAAATATTTCTCAGCTCAGAAACATTTTTCCCCACTCTCTTTCTAAACTGCAGTGTCAAATTGTAATTATTCTTCATTCTGGGAAGTTGGGAATGATCTTAGTTTAATGGTTTTTCCCAGTAAGTCTCACATGAATTCTGTAGCATTTTTGCCTTTTTAGAGTTTTCACAGGTACTTCGCAGGATTAGTAGTTGAAGATATGGTGCAAACTGAAAAATCAAAAGAGCAACTATATCAATTTGTAGGGTGAGTGGAGGAAATCAACAACTGAAAAAAAAGTGAAGGGTTTTGAAGCATGTGTACATTGTCAAAAAATGCAGGAGATTCAACTGGATTCCATCCAAGAGCCTCACAAAAAGATGCATGGAAAGCTAGCAAGTGCAGGGGACTGAAGAAGTAAGTCAAGGCTGGCAAGAAAAGGTACTGTGAGTTAGAAGTTCTCTTAAGCACAACTGCTTTTTATGACTTCTCACCTTCATTGAGGGTCATGCTCTCTAGCCTTTTGGTATCAATTACATACGACTGTTTCTTCTTTTTTGTCTCCAAAGGACCTACCATATTTCTCCATCCCTTGCTCTAGATAGCCACCATAGCACTCAAGTTTCTCATTCTCTCCCCACTGTATTTCTCCCATTGCTTCTTAGCCTTTCTTGAGTCAGCCATTCTCTGTTCCTCCTGTGCAGTGTTGTTAAATGGGGAAATGCTTCTATCACTTCAAACAGCACCTGGTACACAGTTAAGTGCTCATAAAGTTTGGATACCATTATTCACTCTTCGAGCCAAACTTTCAAAAACATTTCTTTTATTATATCATCCATATAATCCAAACCCAAACTCTTTGGCTGGGTGTCTGAGGCTCACCATTAACTGGCCTCACCACAATTTTTCAAGGTCGTCTGTCAGTGTTGTAGCCTCTTACCCATTTAGACTAACATGTAGCTCCTACGTAGGTCTTAATCATCCCTGCTCTGGAAACATTTCTGTAGTCCTACCTAACATTTATGTGTCATCCTCTTTCTTTCTCACACCTACACATGCAGTAGGTATTATCATCCTGATTTTACAGATTAAAAAATTAGAACAGTTAAGCGATTTATTTTAAATGACATAGCCAAGATATGGCTTAGCCAGAACTTGGATTAGGCAACCTCAAAGCCTACGATGGTCTCCAGAACTCCGTTTTTTTCTCCTCTCACCACTAATGGAAAGACCCTCACTCTAGCCTATGTCCTCCTTGGACCTCCGCGACTGTGTTGACTAGTCACAGCAACGTCAGTCTTTCACTTCATTGATCCCTCGAGGCCACGGTCTTAATCTGTCTTGTTATTTTGTTTTCTGTGTTGGACGGTTTGTTGTCCCTATCATCACCCCCTCATCATTAGTCCCTTTTCTATGGTGGAGGCTGGTGTATCTTTCTTTTAATTGTCACATTTGTCTGGATTAGCACTTTGGGTGGAGATGTTTATTAGAGGTGTGTGAACAAATGATCAGTACTAGAAACACTGGGCTTTCAGCTGTATTTTTAGCAAGGAGGTTACCACGAAGCTGGGTGACTAAATATGAGGAAAGAAATGCTACAGCTCTGAACCAAATCTTCTGTGACCTTAACCCTGGGCATTCTGACAACAGCCACCTGCCCTGACCCAATATGCTGCACATGGCTGCTTCCCTGGGTTGTGGAGCAGCAGATGACCAAAGAACCTGGACAAAAGCTCAATGGGATGCTGGCTTTATGTTCCCATGACTGTTACAGGGCATTTCTGTTGGAATGAAAAGGACAGGTCCACTGTGCAGAAGCATTAACTCCTTTGCAGGTCTCAGTTGAGAAGGGAACTGAGACTTCAGGAATAGCTGTGGACCGTGAACTAAAAAGCAAACCACTCAGGCATGGGCTTTGTTTCCTATCTGTGAGAACTGATAGGAAACATCTGATCTGTGAGATCTTCTCTTAAGTCTTATCTCTATATCAATGTCACTGTATCTAGGATATCCCAAAAAACATAGCCAGTAAGAGAAGTGATTCTGTGTGGGGTTGAAAATGGCTGTGTTGTGAGCAGCAGAAAGCAAATACACACTTGTGGTGTGAAAGTAATGGGACTGAATGTATCAAAGGGACTTCAGTGACATGCAAGGCCACACCTGACAACCAAGTATGGCTTCGTAGTTTTTGGTTTGTTCAATTAGGTCCCCCAATATTCAACAGTAGACCGGAAGAGACTTAACTGCAAGTTGCTTGTAAAAGGGCCCAGTGCTCTGCTTCCACCTTCAAGGGCCAGAGGAATCCTCACTGGCCAGGGGTGTTCTTTAAAAGGACAAGTGGGGAGGACAGAGTGCAGGGCCCAACTTGTGGCAATTAACTCCCTTGGCTATCAGTTTAAATGGAGTCAACCAGATGGGAACAGAGAAGTTGGATGGAACCACTTAAATGGTCAGAAATTCAGGAGCTGCTATATGCATTTTTTCCTTTTTTTTTAAATTTTATTTTAATGATTGTTCAAGTACAGTTTTCTCCCCTTTATTCCCAATCAAGCCCACCCACCCCTCCCTCCCAACTTCCCTCCCATTACCACCCTTCCCCTAGTTTTTGTCCATGTGTCCTTCAACTTTGTTCCTGTAAACCCTTCCCCTTTTCCCCTGAAACTCCCTCTTCTCTCTCCTGTGGTCACTTTCTGCCTGTCCTCTAATGCAGTGTCTTTGACTATATTTTGCTTGTTTCACTGTTTTGTTGTTTAGGTTCCTGTTAAAGGTGAGATCATATGGTATTTATCTTTCACTGCCTGGCTTATTTCGCTTAACATAATGCTTTCCAGTTGCATCCATGATGTTGCAAAGGGTAGGAGCTCCTTCTTTCTTTCTGCTGCATAGAATTCCATTGTGTAAATGTACCATAGTTTTTTGATCCATTCATTTACTGATGGGCATCTAGGTTGCTT
>PVIA01005383.1:0-116469 GCA_004024845.1 Tonatia bakeri
TAATTGTGGTTGTGTAGGAAAATGCCAGTGCTCTTCAGAGATGCATTCTGGTGGAGGGGCGACATGGCCTGATGCTGGAATTTGCTCTAAAACTTTTTGTTACATAACAGAGAAAAAGCGGGAGGAAGCAGATCTTGCCTGTTGCTGAACCGGAGTGATGGGTGTAGGGGCCTCGCTGCACTGCTGTCCCTCCTTCTGTTTACGCTGGAAGCATTCAGAAGTGCTCGGGGTTCTGCGGAAGCCGCCAGGCTGTGTGTGGTGTTCGGTGCTCCGAGGCCGCCGTACCTGCGTGGGGTGCACGTCTGACCCCTCACCAGTGCTCTGCTCTCTCGCCCTTGCTTCCTCCTCCTCCTCCTCCTCCCGAACACGGATGTGCTCCTTCATGTAACGTTTTCTGAAAATGTGCAGTGTGTTCATCCACCCCAAGGCGACCAGAATTCTACCAGTCACATTTTACAGAGGTTTTTGAGTGCTCTTGTGTAACTAGTGATGTGAGTTTTGTTTTCGTGGGACAAACATTGGCTGAGCATCTATTTGTGAGGTCAGAAGCATGATGAGGACATGCATGACATGGGGGAGTGGCCCTGCCAGTCTCAAGACCACACTGGAAGCTGGGAGGTGAGCCCTGGGGGGGAGGGCCCGCTAGGGTCCCACCCCATAGCGTGGGGGTACCTCCCCCTGTGGGCCGGCCCCATGCCCAGCCGTCTCATCCTGTTCTGATGTCCCACCCTTTTCTGATGTCCCGTTCCACTGAGATTCAACCCTAGATCCCTCTGCCTTTTCTTGAAGTTTCTCATCCTGTTCTCAGCGTGGACCTGTTCCCCAGTGACTAACCTACGTCAGGGCAGAGGCGGTTCCATTGTTTTGTGTGTTGGCTCCTCGCAGGCCCGGTGGAGATGGGGACGAGGGAGGTGCTCCAGTGGGAGGCCCGTGCTCCAGTGGGAGGCCCGTGCGCCGGGGCAGGTGCCAGACCAGGCTGGGGAAGGCTGTCGCTCGCACCTGTCCATTCGGCCAAGGAGGAGAGCGGGTGCTGGAGGGAGTGGGAGGAGGTGGGCTCGTGCTCGGGGTGGCACCGCCCGCATCCCGCTCGTGTGGCCTTGCCGTGAGGAGCTGCGCGCATCGGGGGCAGTCGGTGAAGGAGTGAGGGAACGCTGGCCATGCAAGACCAGCCAGGCCTGCAGAGAGAGGCTCATCCCGTGGGCCTGTCCCTAACCCTGGGTGACAAAGGCTCCTGCCTAAACAGACTGGCCTGCAGTGTCTGTGTTTCAGCTCCTGACCTTGCACTTGACCCCGTTGAGGTATCCTCCCTTGGTGTAATTCTCTGCCTGCGATGTCATCCTTGCCCTTTCCACCTCTCCCTCCTGCGAGAGTCGGCCTGTTGAGTGGGAGGCCGTGGCCACAGGGGCACTGGGTTTAAGAGTCAGGCTGACTGAAGGTCAAGACCCACACGTTAGTGTGTGACGCTGGGTCAGTGCTTGCTCCCTGCGAAGGGGCCACTAACACGGGGGAGTCGGGAAGGATCAAAGCTCTTGGTGAACTCAAGCGTGACACCAGCGTTCTGTTTCCCGTCCATTGCAGAGGGGACGCACATGGGTGCAGTCCCTCTGGAAGCCAGTGGGGCGTTAACACCCAAGTCCACCACCCACACGCCACGCAGCCCAGCCCGGTCCAGGCCTAGGTGTGTACCCGAGACAGACTTGTGTAAGAGGGTTCTCGGCCTTTCTGTTCACAGCAGCGACGCCTGGAAACGGCCCCGCTGCCCACCGGTGGGGGATGGGCGAGCACGCTGGGACGGGGCCGCACAATGGAATATTACACAGCTGTCCAAACACATTAGCTGCAGCACTGCGTAGTGACGGAGATGGGCTTGAGCAGCGTCGTGAATGCCAGTCCGAGGGAGCGCCGGCTCCCGGAGGTCACGTGCAGCACCGTTCCTCTTCTCACAACGTTAAGAGCAACTAAAATAAATGTACTTTTTAGGAATATTTACCAGATCCTGTAAAACCGGAACAAAGAGAGGTGAGCGCGGGAGTGCATGCTTCTGATTGAGGGTGACGGTGTCCTGGGTGGGAGGAGGCACCATCTGGTTGGAAGTAGGTTATTGTCAAGGTCCCAGTCTTTGTTTTGGGTGGTGGGCTTGCAGGTGGTTATGACATGATGAAAAGTAACTAATTGAAAGCAAGCCGTGTGTGCCCGCAGCTGAGTGTCGTGAGCCAAGGATCGTGGTTAATAATTAACCCAGTTCTGCCCGTGAGGCCAGCACTGCTCCCCACCCGGAGTTAGTTCACCGGCGGCGGGTGGAGCCGGCTTCTCCATAGGGCACCCCTCCAGTCTCTGCCCTGCTGCCTGTCCGTCCAGCTCAGGCCTCCCTCCGCAGTGCCCACTGGCCGGAGTGACCTCGGCCGCCTGGGGCTCTGCTCTCCCGCAGCACTTGTTTCCTGTCCATGGGACACAGTCGGTGCCTCGTTAGAGATGGCCTCACCCGCTAATCATTTCCACATGTGTGTGTCTTTCTAACGAGATGGTAATTTCCCAGAGGCCAGAGGGTGTAGTTGATCCCTCTTATGTGGCCCATTACTCCCCAGCTCCTGTTCACCCCCTTCTTTAATGAAAGAACCCCCAGCACCCCCTCCAGCGAGGCACGGCCCTGTGGCTGAGGGAGGTGGCATGGCAGCGTGGAGCGCTGGGTCTGGAAAGCCTTCGGAAAAGGAGGTGGCGGCACGCCTTTCTTCCCCCTCCCCCCCATCCTCGCTGCTGGGAATGCAGTCCAGTGCCCGCCTCCCTGGCTCCCTGGGGTGGGGGCGCTCACGCTCTGCCTATTTTCCGGTATCGAATCTTGGTTAAGTCACTACTTTCAGGTCCTTGTTGCTCACAGGTGGCCGTAACCCTTGGGTTTGCATCGCATAAACACCCCGAACCCCACGTGCGATCCCTGACGATGACTCCCTGAGTCCTGGGGGTTAAAAGGGTCAGCAGGCTCTTCAATTGGCTTCTGCACTCCAAGAAGCTGGCTGCTGTTGGGTCCTGCGCTCCACTCGTCCGCAAGTGACTCGGGCAGGTCACCTCACCCCTCCGAACTCCACTAATTCAGGGACTTAGGGACCATGCCTGAGGACACGCTGGAGTCGGAGTCTGGCAGCCGAGATTGTCAGCTGCTGAGCTGTGTGTGCCCTGGTCTCTCAGTTCACCAACTGCAGTTTTCACAGTGGACCCTGACGTCGGGAGCTCTGCTACGGAGGCGTGGGTGCACCTCGCAGCCTGCCCTGAGTGGTGGTGCCCCATCCCAGGAATGGGGCCCCCGTGACACACCAGTGCCTATCTGTTGAAGGCGTCCCGTTCCAGCCTGATGCTGCCAGCCCTCGGCGAGCACTGCGGCCCCTCTGCCCTCCAGAGAAGCTCAGGGCCAACAGTGTGGAATGGGATGAGTTTGCTTGCTCAGGTGGGGGCGCTTTATCCTGGCTTCGGCTTCTCTCGATGTTTTTCCTCCAGTAGCCAAGAACAGTGTGTTGGTGGGCACAGGCGAGGGCCCCTCTCTGCAGGCGGGTAAGTGGCTGTGCCCAGTGCAGGGAGCAGAGGAAGTGGGGCTTGTGTGTGGAGTGGCAGCCTGAGTGACCAGAGCAGTTCTGTACCATGCCCAGCATCCAGCCTCGTGTTCCTGGGGCTGGGTGGCCGAGGGACCACAGTGTGGCTGTTGGCGGGAGAGGCTTTTCCTCCTTGGGCAGGCTGGGTGTCAGTGGGCAGTTAGCTGGGGACTGGGCCAACCCTGCAGCTCGCGCCCTGCCACTGTCTCCCCTGGGGCCCGCCATCGCTGCTGGGAGGGCACACAGCCTGTCCTCCGGCGCCTTTCCCTCTGCTCCCAGATGGGAGGCGGGATTCATAGTGACCAGCAGCTGGCTTTCCAGAGTTCCTCTCTCCGGGGCATCCATTCAGGAAAGGTTTGTTTAGAGCCTTCCCCACGCCTGACCAGGGCACCCCAGGTCCTGACTCCGAGCTTGCTGGTCAGGGTGGCAGTAAAGGCCCGTCTCCACCGCGAGTCTGAGTTCCCCGAGGGCCGGGATCCTGTCTGCATTCACGCGCCACCACATCACCAACTCCAAGTTCGCCGTCTGGAGCAGACTCCACTCAGCAAATACATGTCGAGTGAGTGAGCAAACAAGTGAATGTGAGAGTGAGGCAGTTTAGGAGTGTGGGAAGCACAGACGAGTGTGGCTGAGGAGGCAGAGGGGGCAGATGCAAGGAACCCCCGGAAGCCAAGTGTGCAAATGCCCTAAGAGAAGGACTTGGTATTTTGAGAGTCAGGACGCAGTTGCTTGGGGCAAGAAGCCTGCCACGCTTGTTGATGGCCTCTCCTTGGGCACCAGCCTGAGTGGCCAGGGCAGCGTTTCCTGTCACTGCAGGGTCACAGAGGTGCACACCGTGAACCCCCAGAGTGCACACGTGACCCGAGGCCTGTCCTCACCACATGCGTCTCGGTTTGTTCTTCCGTGAAGGAGCGCAGCGCCAGCACCGGCCCCACTGCACGCGAGAAGGTGCGCGCACAGAGGAGGGTGCTGCACCAGAGTGGAGTGTTCTTCTCACGTACACCGTGTTTAACAGGGCCTCACCCAGGAGGTGCTTAGTTAGCGTGCCTGAGTCTTCTCTCTGTTTGGGGGCTGGGCTGGAAGAGTCCACTTGCATGGGGGCCGGGTTTGTGCCAGCTGTCTTCCTGCTCGGTTTGGGCTCAAGAGCAGCTGGTGCAGGCGCCTTTATTTTTCCGAAGGGCGGGCTCTCCACCGGCCCTGCAGGAGGTCTGAGTAGCTGGCCTGCCCGGCAGCCAGGTGTTGGGGCGGGTCTGCACGCCTTCATTTTCCTGCTGCCTCCTCAGTGTTCGTTGATTCTCATGGTCCTCATGCCCACCTGGCCCTCGAAAGAAAAGGGGGCGTTTTCTTAGTCCCCGGGTCGGAGCCGCATGCAGCGGGGACCCGGTCAGTGTAACTGAGGGCCCTGTGTTTGTCCTGTCCTTTAGGATCTCCGTTCACGCTGCTTACACAGCCAGCATGTGCACTAGCCCTGGGATGTGTGGCCCTTCATCCACACGTCATGGTCAGCTCATCCGACCATGAGCCCTTCCCCGTGCCAGGCCCTGTGAGGGAGGCAGTCCAGGTCCCCACCCCTGGGAGCCCACAGCCAGGTGAGGAGACTTAGACAATGAAGTTGGTTTAGCAGAGGAGTTCTCATAATTAGTTACAGAGAATTACTGGTCCCTTCCCCATACCACCTCCCCGTGGCTTATCACATGGTTACACAAGGGAGCGGCGCTACATCTGTGTTCCTGGCTCAGACAGACATCACTAATCGATCGTGGCACTATGCCTCTGAGCCCAGAGCTGGCTTCAGAATCCGTCCCCACCTGGCACTCCAGACAGCCACTACCAGTCACCTGTGCCTGGCGTGCAGGCTTGACCACTCCTGATAACCTCTGGCGCTATGGTGGGTTGCTTGTGTGAGGGCTCCTGGTGCCCCCCGAGGCCTCAGAGTGGGGCGTCCGACCACAGGAGCCCCCCACTGGAAGCACTTAGGGCTGTTGGAAGTGACCTCAGAGGTCAGGCCCCAGGGACCACCGAGCATCGTGCTGTTTCAGCTGCGGGACCTTCCCACCTGCTGCGCCCTCGGCCTGGAATTCTCTCACTCTGAGTCTCACCTGGCCCACGCCTCTCCTCCCCGCTCTTGGTTCACCTGCCAGGCACTTCAACGGGGGCCCTTTTGGGCCACCTTCCTGTATCAGCTGCTTTCCATCACGCTCGATCGTCCTGCCCGGCTTTAGTTTTCCTCTCAGCACGTAATCCCTCCTGGCGCACCCGTGCGGCGTTTTATGTGCCTCTTCATGCCCCTCGCTTACTGCAGTACCCCAGCGGTCAAAGACACTTCCTGGGCAAACGAACGGATTTGCGCGGACAAATTGCTGGTGGGCTGGAAGTACCACCTGCCGGTTAGGGTTAAATGAGATGATACACACAGTGTCTGAACCAGCCTCTGGCTCATTAGATGCGCTGATTTATTATCCTTCAGATGAAAGCATTCTTGGCGCTCTGGAAGGGGGAAAGCATGTTCTGTGGCCTGTCCACAGTCCTGAGGCATCTGTCCCCACCAGACCCTTCCTCCCTGTGGTCAGTGTAGCCAGCAGTTGGTGGTCACCTGCTGTGGGCAGCACGTGCAGAGGCCTAGGGGTGGGGAGGGGAAGGTTCAGAGGTGAGCACGCCACAGCCCCTGTCTCCGATACCCTAAGGTTTGCAGTAGTCACCTTGATTGTGGGGTTCAGGGTGCCGGGGCTTGGGGGGCACAGATAAAGAAGTGATTATTTCCAGCCAAGGGGCACACGTGGGAAAGGGGGTGGAGGGCAGTGTTGCAGGGTGGAGAGCATTGCACTAGGTGGTGGGGGCACGCCACGCCACCACAAGCCCCCGAGTGCCCCCCAGAGTGGCAGGCAGCTTCCTGGAAGCCGATACCATCTGTTGAGGTTTTCGCTTCCTGCCGTGATGTTAGTCATTGCAGACCGGCCCTTCTTAACCCCCCGCTCCCGGTTCTTCGGTGTGTCCTGAGTTGCCCTCCTGCCGTTTCCTGCACAGGGTGAACTTGGTGATGGAAGAACCCTCCAGAGTGGCTTGCTCTCTCAATGGCGTCCGATCATTTGTTGTGAACTCCCATGATGAGAAGTGACCATTTCACAGATTTTGTTCACTAGTGCTGTCTGTTCAGTCTGCTGCTTTTTTTGGGGGGGTGGGGGGGTAGGGGGGTTTTAAAGCAGGGGCTGTGGGGGGTCAGTCATAGTTTCACCTTGCCCACTTACCCGCCGTGGAGGACTCACGGTTCCCTTGGTGTTCACATAGAACTTGACCTCCTCCTCTTCAGCCTTTGTTGTTCTCCGAGGCACAGACCGTGTGGCTCTGCCCAAGGCTAGCATCACCCACCAGCCAGGCACAGACCTGCCCTGGCGTTCTCAGCACGGGACCTGCTCAGTCCGTCCTCCTGCCTGGTCCTACGCCCTGAGCGAGCCACAGAGAAGGAAGGGGGTTCGGGGTGAGCCCGGGGATGGGTTGGATGCCTGTGTCCCCAAGGAGCCCAGGTAGCTGGCCGTTGTCTTTGGTGGGCTTCACAAACGCAGGAGGCCTGTGTTTGAGTACCGCGGAGCTGTTCGAAGCTGGGGCCCTTGAAGCAGGAGGCGGGCGTGGAGTTCTCACCAAGCGTGTCCAGAACAGCATCCGCTGGGACCACGCGCCAGGCGCTCTGCGTGTTGTCCTGTAGGTTAGCCGTGCTGTCTGCCCACCCAGCCACTGGAGACTGACCACGGGGGTGGAAGCAGAAGTCCAGTGGCCGCAGGCTGCTGGTGGACCTGGACAGGGGACCCCAGAGCGGGGGTTCTGGTGGCCCTTCGTCCTGGGACTGCAGAGCAGGGCAGGGAGGGCTCCAGCACCTGTGCTGGGACACGTAAGGAGGGGGAGTGCCTTTTGCTCCCTTTGCCTTTGTTGCCGCCATCACAGCCTCCCGTATGCGTACACACACACACACGCACGCACACACATGCATGCACCCCTACCTGGAGGGTACCTGCTCCTCTTTGTTCCCAGTTCGGCTCAGCCTTTCTGGATTAGTCCCGCCCAGGTGCTCCCATTGTCCCTGGGCTCGGATGCCTCTCGCTGGCTTTGTTTGGGCACTGGACTTGCCAGCAGGCCTGTGTGCCCTCAGACTGGGGATTCTTCAAGGATAGGACTGGACCCGTGCACACGCCCTGGGCACCCTCACTGCTCCTGGCCCACTTTGTTGAGTGTATCTGTCTGCATTTCCTGGATTTGAGGATGGGGTTTTGTCTGCTTACAACGCCCTTGCCCGCTCCAGCCAACACATCACCTGCCACCCAGTTGGTGCCCAGTAACACAGTGGTGACAGTGGTGTAAACAGGGAGTGAGTGGCTGCCTGCTGCTCTCCCTGCCCTGGGGAGATGGATTTGGGGGCCAGGCTGACTCAGGAGCCCTGGTGCATTCCATCCTGTGATGCTCAGGTGCTGGGGGTGGGGTGGGGCCTGGCCTCCCCCCTGCATTTCCCCACCCTCGCAGGTCCCTGCAGGGTGGGCAGGTCCCGGCAGGCTGCCACCCGCAGCTGGAGCTCCCCGCCACACTCCACACCCCTCCTCCAGCATGTCCCCTGGGAGAGGGGGTGCTGGAGCCACACTGTCAGGCAGCAAGGGTGGGTGTCAGTGTGGGTGGGTGCCGCAGGCCTGGGGTGAGTGGTGAGTGGGGCGAGGGCACCAGAGTGGGTGTCTCTTCGCCATGTTACTCCCCCCCCCGCCCCCGCCAGCCAGCCGCTGACCGAGATAGGAAGGCTCCACTTGTCCCAGTGAGCGCTGTGCAGAAATCGCCTGGGGAATTAGCCTGGAGCCCCCCACCTGACGAGGGTACAGGGGAGCGGTGTGGGTCCCACGGAGCTGGTGGAGTTGGTGGCTCTTCCAGCCCATGTGGCCTGCTGTGACCCCTAACTGTGACCCCAGCTGGCGGGTGGGGCCAGCTCTTAAACCCTAGGGCCTCGCCTCTCAACAGGATTGTTGACTTTTCCAAGGAGCTCAAAGAAAGGGGCTCAGAGCTGCTGAGTCAGAGTTGTGAGATTCCTCACCGCAGTAAAATGGGGCTCCTCACTTCAGCCATCAGCTGCCGCCCCAGGCAGCTGCCTTTCTGAGTGGGGAAGAGAGGACAGGCCACCCCTCCCTCCCTCCCCATCCCTGGCCCGATCTTACCCGCCCCCTCCCTCCCCCCGAGGAAGCCCATTGGAGGGCCTGGCCGGCCTGTCTGTAGGAGGCCCCAGGTGCACTCTGTTGAACCAAGTGAATCCCAGGAGACCCTGTGTCCAGGCCTAAGTGCAATGCTGTGCCCTCACAGTTTTCTTCCCTGGGCCTCAGTGTCCCAGGTTTGCAGGTGATCTGTCTGGCTCTTCTGGTGCTGAAATGCCGATTCTCACCAGCGCCCACGTTTGGCTGGGACCTGTGTACACAGGTGGGGTGTGCATCCGCCTGCAGGTCCATCTTGGCCCCGGGTGCCCGCCCCACCCTGCACCTGTGGCTGCTGAGCGCATCTCTGCACAAGTGTGTCCCAAAGTCCAGCTCTGGCCACTGACGACCAGGCTTGGGTTCACCGGGTAAGATGGCCCCTGAGATGCCACTTATGGGCAGCAGCAGTTCCCGGAGCAGATGAAAGCTGCACCTCACCCCTGCTTCCGGGGCTGCCCCCACCACCTCCGCGGTGCAGGGGCTCAGAACACGCACTTCCTGGCACCAGATAAGACAGTGGCACCCGCAGAGCACCCCCAGGCGTCATACCAGCCCTAGAGGGTAGGTGGCAGGTGTGTGGGGGCCCCCCGAGGTGTCCTCCAGTCCCATCCCTGTCGGGCTTCCCCTGGGTTCTTCCGGCATGCACGGGCACTTCCTGTCGTCGGAGTTGGCCACCCTGGGTAGATAACTCCATACAGGCATGCTGTGCTCCCCTGCGTCAGCCCCATGTCCCCTTCTCCAGCCCCCCTCCTCTGAAGGAACCAAACATCCCTTAGAGAGAGGCCTGGTCCCCTCACAGATGAGGGTGGCTCAAAGAGGGACGGTGACTTGCCTGAGGTCACACAGCAAGCAGCTTTGCCCTCACGTGGTGATGTTTGAGTTTCCATGTGCTCCTTCCCACACGTCTCCTCCTCTGTCAACCTAAAGGAAACATTTGCTCTTCTTTCTGTGAATAAACAATAGGCTGGACTTGTTTCTGTGAACACAGTCGTGAGGGCCGGCGGATGCAGATTCCGGAGAGGGGGTTTGCCAGTGATGCAGTGACTTCGGACAGCCTGAGCTAGTGGCCCCAATCGCTGGGTCCTGAGGGGCCCTGTGGCCTAGTTAGGGGAGCCGGTGCTCCTGGGCTCACAAGGCGCAAGCAGGTCTGGGCCCTGGGGACCCCAGATTAATTGAGACAAGGTGGAACAGATGGCTCAGATCTGTCAGCAGCTTTATGTGACAGCCTCTTAACATGAGAGCACTTCATTACCCACTCATTCCACCAGGGCCCCCTGCCCCTGCGCAGGCGGGGACGCGGCGGAAACGAGAGCCCGTCCTGATGGAATTATGGGCGCGTGGCCTGGGGGCCGGGCTCCGAGGATAAATCATCCGGCTCCCCACTCCTCTCAGCAGCCAGATTAGAAAACTGCGCTCCTGACGGAATAGCCCGGAGAGTGGGCTTGTGGTGCTTAGTCTGGGGGTCAGGTCCCCATTGTTCTCAGAGTGGGTATGCACCATGGGTGGGAGGCATGCTTGGTAGGGGGTGTGAGCAACAGGCTGTCACTGTCACGAGTCACTAGGGAAGCTATAAGGCACATGGGCTGCGCACAGCATCCCAGCCTGGCC
Organism: Tonatia bakeri; assembly: GCA_004024845.1. NCBI lineage: Eukaryota > Metazoa > Chordata > Mammalia > Chiroptera > Phyllostomidae > Tonatia > Tonatia bakeri. The sequence continues at coordinate 10,403 of PVIA01005383.1, forward strand.
ATCGGGAGCTCAGTGTGATACCGGGTTGGGGGTGGGGAACAGCTCCCGGCCCAGAGCATCTGCCCCTGCCCCTGCTCTGGGTCCTACCGTTACACCCCGTCACCAGCATCGTGCCATGGTTCCCTCAGATTGGAGATTGTAGTGGCTCTTGTCCTGACCTCCTCACATGAATGCTGGGCAGGGAACAGCACGGGCCCCTCCCTGTGGTTGGGGCTGTTTGCCCCGGCCAGGTTGTCAGGCAGTTTTCGTTTGAGCCAAGAAGTTGTTAAAGCGTGTTCAGGAGCCCTTCTTGGCCAGTCGGGGTGGGAGGTGTGGAGCCATGCTAAGTGATGGCGTGAGCACAAACCCCAGGCTGTGGGCGGGAGCTCTGACTGTGCCCTGTGGGAGTCTCAGCCTTTGGAGCCCCAGAGGCATCTCCTCCTAGCTGGAGAGGGGCAGGTCCTGGCAGCGTTACCACTGTGGGTTAGAAGTCTCTCCCGCTCCGGCCGGGCACTGGAACGGGGTCGGCACTCGCGTGGGGCTCTGCGCCTGTTGCATTGCTTCTGCAGCTTTGCATCCTCGGCTCAGAAAACTCACATTTGGGGCTTTGCCGTTGGAAAGCGTGGTGCAGTCAGACCAGCCTTGCAGATTCACTTGGAGATGTTTTTACCTTGTTCGTTAGTATCTCCAGGCTGCAGGGTCTTCAGGCACGTACGTGGTGGCTTCGCCAGGTTTCAGGGCACAGGTGGTAACAGCAGAGCTGTGCTGGTCCTGGAGCAAAGCACTTGGATTCCTCGATAGAGAGAGAGAAAGGGGAGGAGGGAGGGAGGGAGAGAGAGAGGAGATACTTCATGGGCGACAAATGTTCTCACCAAAAAGAACATTTGTTTTCAAAAACTTACTCAATATAAATTCTGAGGGGTATTTTCTGGTCGGTCTAATTTTGTCCACTGACACTCTTAGCAGCTTTTTGCTGCCTCTGAGTGGGAACATGTGAAAGTGCCACCAAAGTGGGCAGATAAGCGTTAGGAGTTGAGAAAGGAAAGCAGAGGTGAGGAGGGACTTCGAGGGTGGCTGCATGGAGGAGGTGGCATATTTGCTGAGCTGCGGAAGAAGGAAGGGTCCTGACTGGGGGTAATCAGGGCTGGGGATGTGTGAGGAGGAGAGCACCAGCTGGACACGCAGGGTGTGGAGAGGACAGTGTAAGCAAAGGCTTGACTTGCTGGCCACACCTAACAGTCAGTGCACTACCCAGCTCTCTCCTTTACCTGGGGGACTCCTAAGCGTTCTCCCCAGCCCAGCTCAGAAGCTGCCTCCTCTGGGCTGTCTTCCTGGACTTGCCCGGGCAGAGTTTGGTAGTACTCCTTGTGCTGCGCTGCTCTGACACGGGTCCTTCTGTGCTAGGATCATCTGCCTGCCTGCCCAGCTCGGCTGAGAGTGCTCAGCTCACGGCTTGATACTGCGTGAGTGCCGGGTGCACACTCAAAGCTGACATCACTCGTGGTTCTGAATTTCACTAGTGACTCGAGAATGGGGATAGAGTCTTTGTGTTTCTGTGGCTGTGGGGGAGGCTCCTTTTGTTGTTTGGACCATCTTGATCGCCTTGGCAACTGTGAGCATCGTCTTCCCTCCGGATGTCTCTGCTGGGTGTGTGTCTTCACTGTCTTCACGTTTCTGGGATTTCCCTCTCATTTACTCGGCATTAGCAGCTCCTATTCACGCCCCCCATTCTGTGGACCTAAACTCTGGCCTCTGGCAACATTTATTTTTCCTTCCCGAGATAATGTCAGGACACAAAGTCCAGGTTTGTTTAGGGGGAGAAAAAGATTTCTTCCTGTTCCTTTATGAAATCATTGTTCTTAACGCAGCAGTCCCAGTGCTTGGGATGGAAACAAGACAGCCTTCGCTGTGTACGCACTCCCGCACCACAGCGCCTGCACCCTGCAGCCTCGCCAGGGCCCAGCGTTTCTTCCAGCAGCAGAGGAAAGGACCTTTCTGTTCGAGCAGGTCCAGAGGTCACCGTGGGCCTTGGCAGGACAGGAGGCCTTTTCATTGAGGCCTCTGAATTGCCTCCGGTGGTGGGTGGCACTCCTTGTCTTTAAGCGGCTGGTGTTCTGGGATCCCAGGCCATCCCTGCCCGCCCCCCTTCCTGTCCCCTACCTCCTGCCACAGCCCCCAGTACAGGGCTTAGGGCCTCAGCCTGCCAGCCCCGCCCCACACCTGCTGGCCAGGCCACCTGGGTTCTCCTGGCTGCAACCCTTCCCAGCTGACAGAAGCTTTGCATTTCCCAGTGGGGGATGCCGGGCCGTTTGATTGAGGAGGGGGGCCCTGTTTTTTTTTTTTTTCTTTAATGGTAATCCACATCATTTTTCATCTTAGATGTATTGTGATTGTCTCCTGAGAAAAGAGCTTTTTTTTTTTTGCTCTCATGTTCACAGCCCGATATCCAGCGAATGCTGCCCTGACTACACACACTCCCCGCGTGGGCAGCATGCCATGGGGTACGGTGTCTTCATTTAAGGCCACATTGCAGAGCCTGTAGAAAGTGTTGGGAAACTAGCTCTCGCCCTGATCACTCCTGTAAAGAGAGTTCTGTCATTTTGGTATCATCCCTTTTTTTTAACCTGTCATAATGCTGTATGTGCAATTAGGTGTCCTTGTATTCTTTCAAGCATTTTTTTTTGCCACCTTCCCACCCGGGGCGAGTGGCCATGTCTTCCTCACCGGGCCGCTCCCCAGGATCGGTGTGGAACGGGAGCGGAAAGGGCCATTCCCTCGTCCACAGCTCTGTCATGCTTGACTTGGACTGTGAGGTTTTGGTCACGCGTTTTGGGGCTCCATTTACCTCTCCTGCTGCGGACAGTTTAAGTAGACAGTTTACGGAGAGTCTGGGGTGCACATGCTTGTTCTCAGAGGAGAGTGGAGGGGACTGTTTTAAGGGATCTGAGCTGAGCCCCCCACCCCCACCCCGTTGCTAAGGGAGGAGGTCCTGGGAGAGAGCGTGGGCCCACATTAGGGCCTCTGGGACATTCGGCGCCATGGGTGGGTGGGTGCACTGTTTATATCAGGTCCTGGGAGAGACTGGGTGAAAAACAGGGGCCCATCCCATTCTGGGCCCTGACAATTTCATAGGAGGTGACTGGACAGAAGAAGAAAGTGGGCTCCATCCAGAAGCCCCAGGAGCCCCCGGGGCTCCTCGGCCCGGGCGGCACATCAGCTGGGCTGAGGCGACCAGGCCCGTCCTGCAGTCCGAGCCGGGTCCTTCCCAGGCCCTGCTGCGCCCCAGGCCTCTGCCTGCCCCCTTTCATCCAGGACTCGGCACCGTGACATCCATCCACCAGGTGCGGGCACCTGGGACACTGAGAGCTGCCTTAGGAGGAGGGAGGTTGGGGAGGGAAGAAGCGTGTAGGAGGGAGGGCTGGCCTGTTGGCAGCTTTGGTGACAGTAGGGGATGGCAGGGGCGCAGCGTGACCTCTTGCAGCCAGCTGGGGATGGCAGCCTGTGCCCTGCGTCGGGTTCTGAGGGGACAAGCACAGACATCTAGCATCATGGGCTCCATGAAGCAGGGGCCTGGGCGCTGATCTCGTTTGCTGTAAGGGGGTGAAGAGGTCCCATCATCCGCCGCTGCTCACTCGGTCGTCCTCGAGTGTGACCAGGTGCGTCTGGAATCTCCTCATTACCCTCCTCGATCACCTGGTCAGCCTGGATGGGGGCACCTCCCACCGAGGACACCTGTGCTTTTGGGGGGACGATTCTAGTAGGAAATGGGGGTCTTCCATCCATGCGCCTTCCTGGTTCTGGCCTTAGAACTCTTCTCCACTGGTCACCTCTGAGCGCCAATGCCACAGGCATTGAGACGGGCCACCATGCACTGCCCACGTCATCCTTGGTTGCCTCTGGGAGATCCAGGTCAGGAATCTGGGAACCTAATGGTGGCCGACTGGCTGGGCTTGTTGACACTTGGTGCAGACGCAGATGTAGCCCCTGAGACCCTCCAGCCAGGGCGACAGACGCTTCCTGGAGAGCATCCTGGCCTGTCCTGTCCCTCCCAACACGTGCGGGGCCTGGCGTTTCTCGTGACAGCCCCAGGAGAGATGTGGGCATCGATAAGATCTTAGATTTAGATTTGCGGCCTGGGTGGTGTGCGTTACAGACACTTTCCAGTCTCCTGCTGCTGAGAGTCCAAACACCCAGCCTCCCTGATCCATTTTCGTGACTCGTCCTTCAGTTTGTTTGAAGCAGCTGCCAGCGGGATCCTCCCAGAATGCCGTTAGTGCCGTTTCATTCATGAGCAGGAGAGCCTGGCGTGTCCCCAGCATCTTGGATTAGGGTCTAAAAGTAAAGCTAGTGCAAAGTCCCCCTAGACCACAGATTTTACTGCCCGCCCCCCGCCCTTTGTTGGGGGGTTCTCCAGGATGGCCCAACTTCAAGGCTGACACCTCTCCTGCCCAGGTCTGGCCACAAGGATTGGGGGACAGGACAGGCTGTGTCGAGGCTTGTGTGCACCCTTGTCCCTGCCTGTGGATGGGACAGTGGCCTTTGTGAAGGCTGGGTGGCACCAGGAGGTGCTGGATTTGGGGAGTATTCAAGCATACCACTGGGTTCACACTCTCCAGCCTCACTTAGTCCCCCCATCCCACACAGCCAGCCAGGGTGTGACCAGGTGCTAGCTGAGCAGGCCAGTGTCAGCTGCGGCCTCCACAGTGGCCTTCTGTTCTGAGCGCCAGGCGGGAGGGTCCACTCGTCAGCAAGCTCCTCACGTCCCCACTGGGTGGATGGAGGGCCTGGCTTGTTGCCCTGGGGGCCCTACGACCCTGAGGGGGGATGAGTTTGCTAGATTTTCCTCGGGGACTGACGCCACCAAGTCCCCCAGGCACTGGTGTTGGGGTGTGTGACAGCTGCTAGCCAAGTGTGGCTGTCGAGATCTCTGGATGTGGCTAGTGTGACTGAGGAATTTTTAATTTAAATTTAAAAAGTGATGCTTGATTCAGCTCTTGGAAAGCTTTTCAGTGTGTTTGGAACCACTTAGGTGCACGAAGCGGCTTTTCCTGAGCAAGTGTTTGCAAGGAAAACGGCATCCGACCTGAGATGTGCTGTGAGTGCAAACTACACGCCGGGTTGCAGAGGCTCGGTGTGGGAAAAGTGCGAGGTATCGGTGCCTTTGTGTCGATGATGTGAAACGGTAGCACTTTGGGAATGTTGGGTGAATTGGAGGACATTGTTGGAACATTTTCACCCGTGCCTTCTCACTTTTCTGAAGGTTGCTACTGGAATGTTTGAAGGGAATGAACTCCCGTTGTACTCCCGCTGCGGCTGACACTCACGCCTCTGAGCCTCTTCTGCCGGAAATGTGCCGGCGGCCCTTTGCGGGGGCCTTAGTCGCTCTCGAGTGTTTGTGGCCACGGGATTAGGTCTTAGGAGACCCATGGTGTTTTGAAAGGAACACATTAAAAAAAAACCTTCAAAACATTGTTCGTTCATAAAACATCACTTTTTTAAACAGTTTAATTTCAATTTTATTGTATGTGTTGTAAACAATCACACTTAATTGCATAAGTGACACATACTTTTTGAGGAAAAGGCTCACGTTTGTTCAGAGAGCGACACCTCCTGCTGGGCACTCGTGTGTTCTTGTGCTGCTCCCCGCAGCCCTCCGCTCGGACCTGCTTCGGCCCAGAAACGCCGCTGGGCCTCCTTCCTCAGGTGCGCCTTGTCCGAGCACCCCAGTCCCCAGGCTGGTGCCCCCGCAGTGTGATGACAGCAGCAGAGGGGAGGTAGCCAAGGCTCCCAGAGGGACTGCAGGTGGTGGGCAGGGAGAACAAGTGAATCTTCTGGAAGTTTGGCCAAGCATTAGACAGGTGTCCAGAGGCCGGGCAGAGACTCCACGACTTGGGGCTCGTCGGCTGGGACTCCCTCCTTGTGCCGGATGAGCCGCGGGAAAGCGGACTCCGGCGATGCCGCTTGTGGTGCCTTCTGTCCCTGGGCAGAACCCTTTGGTGAACAGTTCGCTGGAGATGAGTTTTTCTTGCTGAGTTTTCCCAAGGCCTGAAGGAGGGCTGAGGCCGTCACCCAGCTCAGGTTCCTGTCCAACCTCGACGTGTTTGAGAAAACGGCCGTTTCTGATGCACTGACCTGTGACCCCAGATGGTAATGAAAAACTTGCTCCAACACTGAGTGGACAGAGGCCTGATGTATTGGGAGTGGGGTATACCTCTGGTTTAGCACCCCCCCCCCCACAATTGCTGGTGTGGACAGGAGCCATAGAGAGATGGTAAGAAGGGAAGATAAAGGCATCACATAAAATACGGGCCGGCGCTGGCATCTCCCGGCCTGCTCACCCCGGCCACCACTCTCTGATTTAGAGGTAGTTCTGGGGGGTTCCACTGGGCCCTGTGGGATTAGCCACTGTGTGAAACCCCCCTCCCCTGCACCTTTCTTTATCATTGTGAGCTGGCAGGACGCTGAATGCAGAGATTTCTCAAGTTACACAATAGAGTGACTCCTGAAATAAGTTGGAAACATTTTTTTAAATATTTTTCTTTTCTTTTTATTTAAGATTTTTTTTATTTATTTTTAGGGAAGGGAGGGAGAAAGAGAGAGAAACATCAATGTGTGGTTGCTGGGGGCTGTGGCCTGCAACCCAGGCATGTGCCCTGACTGGGAATCGAACCTGCGATGCTTTGGTTTGCAGCCCGCACTCAATCCACTGAGCTACGCTAGCCAGGGCTTGGAAACGTTTTTTAAAAGGGGTTAGAAGAGCTCTGTTGGTGAAGAATTTCTGTAGTGACCACTTTTGTAAGACCCCAGAAAACCTGTAAAACCTGTACCCTCGCTTGTCTTCTGCACAAGCAGACGTTTATCTTCTGGTCCATGAGAAAGCACAGCCCGTCTGGACGGGGAAGACGCCCTGCCCTGGCCGTGCCGCTCTGGGAAGCGTGGCAGCGGCTCAGTGCACGCTGGCACGCTGCAAGGAGAGCTCATCAGGGACACCCAGACGGGGGAGCTTGACTGATGGCGGGTGCCTGGGCCTCCTTTCAGAGACCCTCGGTGCGAGGGCCAGAAGGCAGCTGGTCTCCCGCGCCACCGCTCCGAAGGGTGCAGATTGGCTGTGATGTACCCCTCGCCCAGGGAAGCCCCGGCTGCCCGCTGACCGCTTGCACCGGAGACTGTATGCGGCCACCAGCAGCCTCCGAGTACTCAGGCGACGGCGACTCAGCCGCCTCTCTTCCATTCTCACTCTGGGTTGCTCATGGCGCAACCAAACCATCCCAGAGAAATAAATCTTTCAGAAGAAACCCACACCTGGCCCTGCGTCCTGGCGTGTAACGTATCGTCTTTCTTCCCAAGTCTCCGCACACACGCAGACATGGCTTGTGTTTGCTGATGATGGAGGCAGAAGGACAGTCAGCTTCGACTTTTCACGCCTATTTATAGCCTCAATAGTCCTTCCTCTCACATAGTCTGTTCGTCGGGACCCAGGAATGACTGCACACTCATCCAGTGACTTGATAAGCTCATTTTCTTGATTGTGCTTTATTTTTGCCTCCTGTCCTTAATGGTATCTTTTCCCCTTTGTTTCTACAGGAAGTTCTCCAGCAGCTGATTGTAATGAATTTGCCCAATGTTTTGATGATTGGCAAAGACCCGCTGTCTGGTGAGTGAAAGCCACCCCCCCACCCCGGGGGGTGCTTGGCCGGGGTCGCTGGCTCTGGGCAGCTGTCGGTCTCCGAGCTCTGACTGCCAGGGAAAACGGGTTCATCTTGGTGAAATTTTTAAAGGGTGGTTTCTCACCCGGAGGCACGGAGTCAGGAGCACACACCATCCCTAAGAACAAACCCTCGACCCCTCGCAGAGGCGGGCCAGCCTGTGGCTCTGGTGGGCAGGTCACCCAAGGCTCTGGCGGGCTGAGGGGCAAGCCACACGGTGGCCTCTGTGGGGCCTCTCCTCCTCGGAGAAGGTGGAGCCAGGGGTGGGGGTCTCTCGGTAAGAAAGCAAGAATCTTTGGAGGGAACTCCCCTTCCTCGTCTGCGGGGACCGTGGGATGCCTTGTCTGGTCCCTGGGAGGTCTCACCAGGATGTCTGTCCTGCCGTGTGTCGGTCTTTCGTGTCTCCCACGGCACCCGGAGGCCCAAGAGGGCAAGGGTGCCAAGTCTTAGCCTCGGACACTCTGTGTGACCTTGAGAGACCGAGGGAAGTGTGCTCCTGCATGTCTTGCAGAAGTTGGGGCTTCATTCTCCCTTGTCAGTTAGCTCCTTGTGGGAGTTAAACAGGTAGTGGGTTTGCTCCCTGCCGCACCTGGGCATCTGCCTGCACCCACAGCCCCCCAGCGTGAGCTCACACAGGCCCCAGGGACAGACGTCTCGCTGTCAGGGACTTCCTTTGCTCTAGGGGAGACCTTGATAGTGTTTTGGAATCCCAGTTCTGGGGCCCCCTGGAATAGGTCAAGGAGTATGGGAAGGGGTGGCCACATGAGAAGCTTTTACAGAAGGAGCTAAGCTTGCCTCTCTTGCCATCTCCTCACCATGCCGTCACTGGGCCTAGCTGTCCTTGCTCCTGTCCATGTGACAGTAGCTAAAGCTGCCATGAGACGGGGGGAGAGCGCACCCATCGACCAGCCAAGGACGTCACTCACAGAGGGAGCTCCTTCCTGTTCAGTGTCACACCCCTGAGACCAGCAGCAGGAGCTCCGGGGCTGGGGGGCACCGGGCCTGTGTGGCTGAGGGGGCCGGGTCCCTCCTGAATGCCAGCCAGCTGACGTGTCTGCCCTTCTCCGTGTGAGGCAACAGGAAGAGGTCTCCTTGACCTCCATGAGCCTCCGCACGGCCAGCCTGTGGGCGCTCACTCCTTGCCCATCAGCTTGCGGAGTCCATCCTGGCTGTGCGAAAAGCCTTCCCATCCACGTGTTACTAACGGGGGACCTTTGGTTTGCCTTCCCGCCGTCTGTCTTGGGGCTTAATTCACAGTTCCCCCGGATGGAAGATACCAGATGCAGCCCATCCCAGCCACAGCCTTGCACCCCGGGGACAGCTGGGACTCCCGTGACTTCTGTAGTAACTTCAGGAAAGTGGGGGGTCTGCTTTGCTGAGCAGAACTCTGCTGACTCTCCAAATTTCTTTGGGGGGCACTGGTATTAAGGGGAGAGAGGAGAAAGGTGCCGAGAGAGGGTGCTGGTCCAAGCTTAGCTCTGCTCCTCCACCCAGCCTGGAGAGAGCTGTGCAAGGTGACTCGGGTGGCCAAGGAGCAGGGGAGGGGCACTCACTTCTTGAGCCCGTGGTGAGCCCACCATGTGGTGGACATCGCACACGCACAGAAAAGTGGAAACAAGCTCTGGCCTGTGTGGCTCAGTTGGTTGGCGTGTCAGCCCGTACATCGAGGGGTCACTGGTTTGATTCCTGTTCGGGGCACATACTTAGGTTGCAGATTTGATCCCTGGGCGGGGCATGGGCGGGAGGCAGCTAACATTTTTTTTCTCTCACATCAATATTTCTGGCTCGCTCTTCCTTCCGCTTTCTCTAAAAATCAGTGTACGTGTCCTCAGATGAGAATTAAAAAAATGTATTTTTTAAGTGGAAGTGAAAATGTGCTTTGGGACATCGGAGATGAGAAAGCAGAGGTTCACAGAGTATAAGTGAAAAGCCCTTAGTCACTCTGTCACTCGGTCCCCAAACAGAGGTGCTGCCTGGGGCCCAGCTCCACCTGACGCCCCCCAGCCTGAGGCTCCCCCCTCATTTGCATCCCACACGGGCATGGCTTGTGGGGCTGAGCGCTGGTGATCACGGACCTGCAGCCCGTCCGACCCAGAAAAACAGCAGGGGGCGCAGTGCGTGCGGTGCAGCCTAACACCGAACCTGTCCGCCCTTCCCCAGCCGCCCTGCCCCTCATCACTCTGCGTGGCTTGGCTGCCCTCCTGGCGATGCCTGTGGTTCCCCACCCCCGTGAGGGCCCCTTCTTCCTGCCGCCCTCTGGAGACCCCGACCCACCAGGCACCTCCACACACCAGCCCCGGCTCCAGCAGGACTCTGTCCCTCCCTCTGTGTGAGCCACCCTGGGCCTAGGAGTGGTCCGCGTGCAGAGGACTTGGCCCCCACAGGCTCTGGTGCTGAACAGAAATGTCTGCAGGGATGTGCATGCTGATTTAAAAAGGAAAAAAAAAACAGCTTTACTAAGATACAACTTTCATACCATAAAATATACCCACTTTAAATGAGCTATTAGTCATCTTCTTTTCGTGTGTAAAGAGTTACACAACCTCGCCACCATCCAGTGTTAGAACAGTATTAGGAGGCTGATTGAAAGCTGTGACAGGTGAACAGCGTGCCCCTGGTACCCGGCATCACACAAAATTGACAGACGTCCATCAGGAGGTCGGCTCCAACTCAGAGGAAGTTGGAGATGGGACGGGAGCGCTGGGGAAGGACGGGAATCCCACCCGTGCAGCAGGCTTGGAGGGGGAGGGGCTGCCTCACTCCCAATCAGGACCAGAGGGTTCTGAGCGGACAGACACACAGGTTTGGGCAGGGGTCCTGGGGGTGGGGGCTCCCAGAGCAGGGAGGCTGGCAGGCCCACCAGCTAGAAGCTGCCAACTGAGTGCCTGAGGCAGAGGGACGTGTTTAAGGAACAGGGTTGTTTTCTGCTTTAAAAATACACGTGAGAAGCATTTGGGGCTGCTTTGTAAATAAAGGACAAAGTTGGTTTCTTTCTGTGGGGGCCTCCTGAGCACTAACTCTGCCGTATGCGATTCAAGAGCTCGCCTGTGCTGCTTCTGGCCCGTGGTGACAGTGTCCTGTGACTGACAGCGCAGACTGGTCCACAGTTCTGGGTTACTTTCTGTTTGGGGCAGAAACAGTGGAGTCGGGTGCCGGGAGCAGGACACCTCCCAGCGAAGCTTCTAGCCCGCCCCTTCCCCGCTGCACACAGGGGCGCCAGGATTTCCTGAGACGCTGAGCGTTGCCCCCTCCCTCTGATCTAAAGGGGGAGATGTCACAACTCGCACACCCGTGCACCCACCGGACACGAGGCTGTTTTCTCTCTCTGCCCTGGGGTTTGAGGACAGCTCAGCACATGTGGGGAAGAAAACCCTGGGTGTGCTTCAAACTGCTTTTAAGATTTGTCCTCAGTGTCTGCCCCCTTTGGCCCCAAATCCTCATTCTCTTCTTTCCTGTTCTGGGCCTCAGGTCAGCGCTCTGGATTTCCTCTGCGATTGATCTATTGATCGTGCATGGTTCGGCTCTCTTGGCTGGACACCGGTCCCTGGGGAAGGGCCCACAGCATCATTACTGTAGACCCCACTTCTTAGAGCCGGCCTGGGGTCCTGTAGGACCCTGCTCTGAACCCTCTGTCTCTTGCATACGGTGACACTCGGCAGGAAAGCCTTTCCCTTGGCAGCTGGTCTGCGTCCAGGCTCCCAGTCTGGGTGTCGTAGGGTGTCCTTTGTGTTTCACTGGCCAGATCTCACCCTCTCCTCTCACCCTACGCCCGTTCCTTCAGGCAGGTGGCTTGGCTCGGCTTTCAAAACACCCGAGCTCTCCTCTTGCCCTGCCCGGCCGCCGCTCTGCCACCTGGTTCCAGCCGCTGCCACCCTCCGCCCGGCTGCTCACAGGAGCAGCCTCCTGACCTTCGGCCCACCCTGCCCCTGCTGCCCGTTCTCAGCGTCGTAGCCAGAACGGAGTGCTCCGAGGAGGTTACTCAGACGGCGCCCCTTTTCTGCCGCCCCCTCAGCCCTGGGGCCTGCGCACTGGGGTTCCCCTGCCTGGATTGCTTTTCCCACGGATGTGCACAGGAACAGCTCCTTCCCAGCTCGGCCGCCCATGCACCCCCTTGTTCACAGCTACGGCCTCTCCCTGGGGGCTCGAAGCCCTCCTGCTCCGCTCTGCCTGCCTTTTTTCACAGCGTGTATCATCTTCTCTGTCCTTTACTACTTTTTCATGTCTGTTGCCTTGCTTACATTGCCTCCTCTCGGATGTAATCTCTCCCCAGGGCACAGACTTTTGGGAGTTTGTTGTTGTTGCCGTATTTTCTAAGTGTCTTGATCAGGGTCTGGAACAGGGTAGGCGCTTGATGAATAGAGCGTAAGGGCTGGAGACCCTCCTCCGCCCCTGTCCCCCATCCCTCGAGCTGGTGCTCCTACCAGTGGGAGCCACATGCTTTCACGGAGGCGGAGGTCAGGTGTCAGCGGTCACATTAAGTGGGAGTTGCTCTCTGCCCCACACCGAGGCGGCAGAGAACTGCCCTCCCCTCCTGTCTCGCCGGCCGTGCGTCCATTACATGTTCGCGTGGTTCATCAGAGAGACTCTTCCACAAGAAGCCGTGTGGGAACCATGAGATGCTGATGTCTGTGCCGTCTGTAATGCTAGGGCAGTGGACCAGCTACCCGGCCCCTCCAAACCCTGGTTTCTCAGCAGCCAGGCTTGTCCCTGGGCCGCACGCACACACTGCACTGGACTGTCTGACAGGAAGCCAGCACTGTCATTTCTGTGATGAACCAGAGGACCGCCATGCTGGGGGAGAGAGTTGCTTTCGTCCAAGGCACGTGTGTGAGTGCGGTAGTGGTTCTCAGGCTTAGAAATTGCTGACCCCACCTGAGCTGTTTGGAACGGAAGGGAGGACTCACGGAGGTGCAGAACCCCGCCCAGAGAGGGGAGGGGACTCATTCAGAGGCACACAGTGTGGTGGTCCCAGGCGTAAGTCGTGTATTTACCAGTATAAACTGCGTAGACAGTTACACATGGGGATGATCAGCCACTGGTCCCAAGCAGGGGGACCTGCCACCGCCTTTGTTCTGCTGGGTTTCTTGCATTCTGAATGTCAGGCAAGATTCCTGAGGCCGTGGAGGGGCTGGCCCTTAGTCATACTTTGCAGGGTCCTGTCTGTGAATGCCCTGGGACCTTTGAGAGTAGCCTGCGGGTTCCATTAGCTGCTGTTCAGCGGCCTGGCCTTCAGTCCCCCATCCTCTCCCTCCTAGAGCGGTCACAGAGGGCTTCGGGGGGCAGAAAAAGCCCCTGGTGGAGTCAGAGCCTTCTGTGTCCACAGAGGCCGCAAGTGTCCTCCCCTCACAGCTCGGAGCAGGCCGCCGTGTGGGCTGCAGAAGCCAGAGGGCCAGTTGCTGACCTTCCCAATGGGAGACTGAAGGCCCTCGCGCCCTTCTCGGAGCAGGCCACCTGGTCAGAGTCTCAAAGAGGAGCTCAGCCCAAGCTCGTCCTACAGCTTTCATTGCCCACCTTGCCGGGGTCCCAGAGACGAGGTGGCTGTCTCTGCTCAAGAAGCGCCCAGACAGCACTGGGGCAGTGAGGGGAGGAAGACAGCCTCCGGAACTGCGTCTGTTCCAGGCTGAGAAGTGGTGTGCGTGTGTGCTATGTATAGAGTGCGATGCCGGTAATGAGTGAGTTCTGCCCGGGCAGGTCAGGAGGACTTCCTGGAGGAGGTGGTGTGTGACGAGGCCTCGAAGAACAGAGCAGCGGAGGGAAGGAGGAGCTCGGAGGAGTGAAAAGTGCTGGGAGTCCCTGGGGGAGCGGCAGGCTGGGGGCACAGGGAGGCAGGCAGCCTCTGTCACCGCTGAAGTTTAGACTTCAGGGGCTGGAGGGAGGCGGAACTGCTGGCACTTCTTGGGATTTAATATTTAAGCCTCTCCGTGTTTACTTGCTCTCCTGTCAAGGGTGTGCTTGAAGTGCTTTCGGGGCCTATGGAAACCTTCCCTCATAGCCCGCACTGGGCAGAGCTGCCTTTTGGGTACTGACTGGGAACCTAGAGGGCCTGTGTGACCAGTGGCTTGTCCCCCTTTCCCCTTGGCAACCAAGGAAGACAGCTCAGAGTCTGACTTATCAGGAACAGTCTCCTTTAAAAAGCTAAAGGGCTGCCTTCCTCCTCCTCGTGGGCTTGGGGCTCTGCCCTGCCCAGTGCCCTGCTGGCACTGTGCCCTGCCGGGTCCAGGCCCTCCCAGTGGCAGCAAATGGGCCATTCTTGTGTTCAAATATTTTCCCAGTCTTTCTTTTTTTTTAACTTCTCTGTAACTCTCTAATCTTAACTCTCTGGTGTACATATTTTTTATTTTTTTCATTTGCAAAAACCTAAGTCCTCTTTGCAGAGGGAAAAGTAAGAAAGAATATTTTTCAGGCTGTGGCTCCCATTAATACTTCCTCTGTGGCCACTCCTGTGCTGCTGCCGGCCTCGGAAATGAGTTTCCCAGCCCATCTGGGGCACAGGGCGCTGCTGGGCACTTGAGCTGCAGGCCAGCGCTCTGCTTTTCAAGGAACGTGCAAAGCTCGGTTGACACCAAGCCCGGGCGAGTGTGACAACTCGTCCTTGGCCGGCCTGTGAGCGGCCCGTGGGATCTGCCTGGATACGGGCCTGTGTTTGGTAAACGTCCTAGCGATGGCCCGTACACACAGCGGGGACGCGCCCCGGGCTGCCACACACCATGGCTTCCAGCAGGACTCTTCTCCGCGGCCGTCCGAGGAGGAGGGACGAGATGCTCTGTGTCAAAGGTCTCTGCTCCTGATAATTTTTGGGCTTCAAGCTTCTGCAGGGGGTGATGGGAGGGACCCTCTCCCAGACCCTCTGCCACCACCTCGCCTGCAGCTGGTGCAAATTCTGGGTCACACTCTGAATTCTTGTGGTTGATTCTCCCTGTCTGAGCTTCAGCTGTTGGGTGCTCAGAAGTGGGTTTGAGCTCAGCGTCTGTGGCCTGGACAGGCTGGTGGGGGGTGGAGGGAGTCACTTCTGGTGGTGACACTGTCTAAGGGGTGGCCATGGTCGTTTCTGATTGTTCTTTGTGACCCTGGGAGAGCGGCCTTCGGTCATCTGGACAGAGACTTCTCGATGCCCACGCACGGCAGTGCTGGGGTGGGGGCCGAAGTCCACGTTCGATAAACAGTTGTTCAATGACTGATCAGACGAATGGCAGAGTGCCTGACTATGTTCGTGCCTGTTGGGGGCCACGTGGGTGCGTTTTTGGTGTGAAAAATATAGGTAAGGGTTTCCCAGGGGTTGCTGTCCAGGCTGAGGTGGTGGGTACGCGTGCCTGCTTCTTACCCCACGGACCAGGGTGGATTTGGTGAAGGATCCCCACATGCCCACCTGAGAGGAAGGCGCTGCCCACACATTCCTTGGTGGTGCCCACGGAACCCACGGTGGCCCTGACTGGTAAAATGATAAACAGCTGTCCCCGTCGTCAGCCAAGCCCCCGGGGGGTCTGCAGGGCTGCGCCCTCCACACTCGTGGATGAGTCTGGCATGCCCCCGCACACCGAGGAGAGTGTCCCCTGGGTCATGCGCAGTGCAGTGCTGGTCTCCAGCCCATGAGACAGCCCCGTACGCCTCCGCACGGAATGACCTGTGTTTAAGTACAAGATCAGGGAAGCACTGAGAGTGGGTGACTCTAGCACATAAGTCAGAGGTGAGCGGGATGCAGAGTTATTAAGAAAAAATATATATATATAAATATACATAGTAAGTTCTCACTGAACGTTGTCTTTAGGTTTTGTGACTTAAAGCAGCACCACAAAAACAAAACCGGTTTAACCATAGTCAGATTGATGGGAGCAAGAGTTAAGTTCCTACTGCATGTCATCACCATCACAGCGAAATGACGACGTTGAGTGAAGTGACCCTTGAGGACCTGCAACAACATCCCCATCCCCGGAAGAAAGGAAACAAACTGTTTTCTTTGTCCCTGCCCTGGGATTCGGTGCGTACTGTTCACCGCATGCCTTCAGCCAGTAGGCGCTGGTTAGATACCTGCACCGGTCCGGGAGCAGCAGCTAGACAAGGTGGAGCCTGCTCTGGCAGGAAACGTAAATAAGTAATGGCAGTTTCAGGAGGAAGGGGGGCGGTGGAGAGAGAGGGAAGAGCAGGTGGTGGCAGACCTGGGGCCAAACCTTGCTGTGTGACTCAGCCTGTGTGGGAGCCCCGTCCTTGTTTGAGAGTGGGAGGTTTTGTCCACTGGGGACTCCGTCCAACACGGGCACATCTGTTTCAGCGCAGCGGTGGCTGCGGGAGCGAAGGACACGTGGGGAGGGCAGAGTTAGCTCTTCTGGATTCGGTTAGTCCCTCCAGGTGCGAGGCTTTGTAAACCCTCAGCCTCACCGCTGACTTGCAGGTCCTGGGCCTCTGGTTGTGGGGAGCCGAGTTAGCAGAACTGGGGGCCCACGTCGCTGCCTCTCCCTGACCCCTGTGTCTGCAGGTAAATCACTGCGCCTCCCGACCCCAGCACGGCGGAGTGTGTGCAGTTTGGGGTGGGAAGAGCTCCCTCTTGGAAAGGGCCTTTTGCTTTCCTTTGCCTAAATCCCTGCCTTCCAACCAAAGTGTCTGTTAATGGATGACAAGAAGTGTGAACACTTAAGTGGCTGCATCTTAGAGAATCAAAAAGGAGACCCTGAAAGCGCCCTGGGGGTCACGCACCAGGTGTGGAAGACAGGTGCTGTTCCTCGAGATTGGCAGAGGCTGCAGAGGGCCGTGTTCAGATGGATTCGGAGGCCTCTCTGGGCTCAGTGAGAAAGTGCTGTGATTGGCTGGCTGTGTCTACCTCAGACTCAGATTTGAAGGCCAGGGAGTTTTCCAGCCCTGACCTCATCCAGCCTGTCCATTGTAGAGGCTGGTGCAGTTTAACTGTCTAGCTGCATTTCTATATCCAGGTCCATTCCCCTCCCCGACGCCCGTGATGCCAGGTCGTTCCCCTTCGGTTTGGGGAGCTGATGGCTGCAAACATCTGTTGCTTTGTCACTTTATATGCAGCGTAGATCAGCATCTGTGAATCCCATTCCTGCTGAGAAAGACTGCTGTGAGTTTCTCTGTGACCAGACTCCAGGCTGCAGGCAGTAAAGGAAGTAAGGTTTTTTTACAGTCGACCAGGCAGTGTGGGGTTCCTCCCGGGGCTGTGAGGTAGGTTGTGGGTAGATGTGGAGGGTGCCTGGTATTTCCTGACTTGTGCCGCCCACCGTGACTCATTCAGCACAGAAATCCACACTGCTTCATACCCTCTCCCCTGTTTTCCACTTGGAAAACCAATGCTAGTAAGCTTAACCACAGAGCATTCACAATTTGTGTGCCACTGTGTTCACTTGCCTCTGGGCCTTTGCACGTGCTGACCCCTGTGCCCAGGGTGCTCTTGTTCTCTCACCTACCTCCTAAATCTTTCCTCCTCATCGCTGGGGGGTCAGAGGTCATTTCTTTTAAGAAGCCTTGCCTAATGCAGACTCGATGTCCTTCTTCCAGGTTCCCATCGCATTTTTCAGCTTTTTTAACTGCTGATTTTCTTGGTCTGCACTCAGAGGACTGGGCTAATGTCGGCGATGCTCTCGGCACTGAACACGTGGGTGCTGGGGCCGGGAGTCGTCTGGAGGTTTGTTCCTTCTTTGCCAGCTTACCCGAGTCACAGCCAACCTCGCTGGCAGGGACCCGGCCCAGAGCCTCCTGTATGTTTTGAAACTGTTCAAAACCCACAATCTGGTGGATTTGTGAAAATAGCCGTTCTTCTTCTTACTGCTGAAATCCTGAGAGAAATTGGCCCTCAGCCTCACATGAGAAATGAGAGAACTTGGGCTTCTCTCTCTTTTTAAAAAAAAAATAAGTTTCATAGAAATCTGTGCAGGGGTGGAAACCACGGAATGTGTTTGTTACGAGCCAGTGTTTTCGTTCCCTCTCCCTGGTGACGGCCAGCAGGGGGTCGCTGCGCTCAAACGTGGCAGCGGGGAGTCTCCTAGTACCCTGTTGATTGCCCAGAAGTTTGTTGTAAATAATTTTTTCCATGAAGATTGTTCTGAAATTAGTTCTCTACCTTTGAAACCTTTTTCTCCTGCTGTTACCAAACTTAGCAAACGGGAACTCCATGCTCTTCTGACAGTGCTCTGGGTCAGATTTAGTCCTTGATGGCTGATGGGTGGGGAGGAATGGATGGAAGGATGAACAAATGGCTCGTGGCTGCCGTGCATCACATGCGTGACCGCAGGGTGCCGAGGGAGCAGAGCCCTTTGCTCCCTCCCTGAGCTTCCTCAGACTGTGCCTGGGCTCGTGTGTGTCCGCATGCACAGTTTCTTGTCCCCTCCTTGCTGATGCTCCTGCTAGCAGTGGGCCTGCCTGAGCCGGTCTCCCTTTGCAGTGTGTTTTCATCTGCCGTGGCTGGCGTGGCATGGGTCCTCAGAGCCGTTTAAATTATTTGGAAGTGTGGAATATTTAGATCCTTAGGGGCCTTTGTGATGAACAGGGTGCATGATGACGTTCTATATGAACTCTGCTTTCTGTCCCGGCTGATCCAAGCCCTGCGAACGCGCTCCTTCCTATGTGTCAGCTCCTGGCGGGTTACAGCGCAGGTACTCGGCCGTGAAGGTGAATCGCTGTAGGAGGAGCTGGCAATGGACGGGAGGGGTCTACACGTGCAACATCCGCCCCTGGCCAGGGTGGGGGCGGGGCTGGGTAGGGATGGACACAGGCTGGGGCCAGGGAAGGACATTGGTGAGAATGATGAGAGGCTGTTAATGTTCACAGGGGCGTTTCCTTTCCTTTTTATCAAAACCGAAGTTGTGGCTGATCGGCCGCACGGCGATACTGGAGAAGCGGGTCAGCGTGGTGATAAGATTCTTTCATGAGTATGGATCGGAGCCTCCTGGGCCAGTGGAAGGTCTCAGGTGAAAAGTAATTCATGAAAGCCTTTGAGGATGTTTCCACATCCAACATCGAGGAAGCTCCACACTCACTAGCAGGGAGAAGGGCTTCGCTGTGACTGGACCGATCGGCAGCCCCAACCTTATTAAGTGCGTTCCTAAGAGCAGGGCCTGTGGTCTGGCCCCCACCTTCCCCCCACCTTTGGGCGGGGAGACCGCAGGGAGGGTGCAGTTCAGTCGGTGAATGTCCAGCCCCCGGGTCTGAGTCTTAGCCACGATGTCATCGTCCCAGGCAGGGCTGTTGTCAGCCGTCCTGCAGTCGAGAGGCATTGGGACAGCCCCACACTCACTTTACCCCCAGGGGCACAAAGGGAGCCACAGCACCGCCTCTTGGGACACGGGTTTGTTTTTTCACCCCAGGGGCCATTTTAGCACAGTGTGAGTGGGTGTTGGTGAATCTTTCTAGATTCTAAACAGTGCTATTTCTGGCATGTTCCTTCTCCCCCAGATAGAACAGGATGTAGTGAGAAGGGCAGAAAACCATAGATTTGTTTTTTTACCCAAAAATCACCCTGCACTTCACCCAGGCCAGCAGCCTCCATGGCAGAGATGTGGAAACTGGGGCCCGGGGACAGGACACAGCTTGCTGGGGTCACACTGCTCCTGGTAACCCAGCCAGGTCCAAACCTCAGCGTTCTGACTCCTCGTGTAGGCGGTCGGGACTCTCAAACGCGTGAAGACACACTCGCCCTCAGCGCGATCTCAGAGACAGTGGGAAAGGACGAGAGACTGGCTGGCAAGGCGGAGAGGGAGCAGGAAGACGGTGTGGGTCTGCGTCTGCGGAAGTAGGGCTCCTCGGACACTGGTCCCGAGGGAAATGGTCGAGCCTTTCCGCCGGACTATTTGGCTGTGGGAGGAGCTTAAAAGATAGTTTTTCCTAAAGAAGTAAATGAGGACGTGTGTGAAGAACTAGCCACTAAGATGTTGTCTAGCATCGTTTGGATTAAAACATCGACAGGTTGAGCCTCTGGGAAGGGCTCGGTTGGGTCAGTTGGTGGCCTTTGTACCAAGTGAGCCTGAGACCATCACCGTCAAAGTGACACATGTGTTTTCTGGGGTTTGCTGTGGAAAGCTCCAGCCGAACGGTGAGACCGAGAGACAGGGTGGGCGGCAGGGGCGGAACAGCTGCGCAGCGGGCTGATGACGCGCAGCTGGGGACCAGCCCGCGGGCTTGTCGCCTGGCATTCCGCGTGGCGAAAAGGTGACGTTCCCTGCAGCCTCGTTAGAGTCACGCAGCGTTTCCTGCAGAGACGACTCTGCCGTTGGACCGTGCTTCCCACACACGCTGGAAAGGGACACTGATGTCAAAGTTCAAGGTCACCGGTTGTCACGGGGAGATGTTTATGGTACAGTTGAATGGAAAAGGACCACAAGTAGTTGTGTTCAGATTTCTCGAATGGTTTAAACATCGTACCGACCCGTACTCGGAAAGCAGACGGCATGAGTGCACCTAAGTGGGACTCGCTGGGTAGAGAGATGAGTTTTCTTTTTTCCTTCTAAGCTTATCTGATGTTTTTTTCCCTGACAGCAGACTGGTGTATCACTGATGAGACTTTATAAGCAGATGGAACCAATTAAGTGTGTTGCTGTTTTGATTTAGGGAAGAGTATGGAGGAAATGAAGAAGGTGCTGCTGCTGCTGCTGGGCTGTGCGGTCCAGGTAGGGCTTGGGCAGGGGTCGGTGCGGGGGAGGTCTGCTCCGGGCCATCCGTGTGTGGGTTTGTGAGCGTAAAACTCCCCCTTAGTGAGGAAGGAGCGAAGCTGCCTTCAGCCCAACATGACATATTGCTGGGTCGCTGAGAGAAGGGACTGCCCCTTAGGTGACAGCTGTTTCTAGTACCAGGGCAGCTTGGCAGCAAGCAGGTGAGGGTCCCTCAGGTCATTGGGCCACTAGCAGATTGTCCCCAGTGTAGGGTCACGTAGAGCAAAGCTCAGCAGACTGCTTGCAGCCTGAGGGCCGCATCTGACTCAGCACCCGTTTTTGTAACTAAAGGTTGATGGGGGCGGGGCCACCCCCGGCCCAGTCCAGGTGCCTTGTTTAACATGCACATTTCTGGGTGCCACCTCCAACACTGTCAGCCTGATGGGCTTTTTAAAAACAGGCACTCCAGCCCTGGCTGGCGTGGCTCAAGTGGATTGAGTGCCGGCCTGAGAACCAAAGGGTCGCTGGTTCGGTTCCCAGTCAGGGCACATGCCTGGGTTGCAGTCCAGGTCTCCAGTAGGGGGCGTGTGCGAGAGGCAGCCACACATTGATGTTTCTTTCCCTCTCTTTATCCCTCCTCTGCAAAATAAATAGAAGAGATCTTTAAAAACATAAAAACAGATACCCCAGGTGGTTCTGATGCAGGAAGTCTGAGCAGCTTCTAGAGAAACAGCCTAAGGACAAGGGAGGACAAATTCTTGGATCTAAAGGGGGTAGCCAGGGGCTGGGCGGGTGGGTCCTTTGGGAACTGTTTCCATGCCTGTGGTGGCCCCGGGTGGCCCCACTTGCAAAACGCTTCCATTAACACGTGTCACCCTCCGCAGTGTGAGAGGAAAGAGGAGTTCATTGAGAGAATCAAACAGCTGGACATTGAGACCCAAGCCGGGATCGTGGCCCACATCCAGGAGGTAGGTGTGTGGGGGCTTGTGGGGGCTTAGCTGGGGGCCCTCCCGTGCAACCAGGCCGTGGGCTCCCTTTCCCGGTGAAAAGTTGAAACACTACATCACTCACTAGTGACTTCACTAATTTTAGGTTTCAGACACCACAGACCAGTGGAATCTGTTTGGAAAGGTAGCCATCAGCAAGCTAAAGTAAAATGGGGATAAAAATAAAAAGAATGTCAAAAAAGACCTTGTTCAAGTTCAGTGCCTCCTCCTCTTGCCTAATAAGGACTCAGACTATTTTTAAGTGCTGTCAAGGGGTTTGGGCCCAGGGTTTGATTTACAGGCCCTGGAAATGGATCCTGGCAAGTGTCACCCTGCGTCAGATGGTTGATCATTCCGGAGGAAGATGCTCCATGTCTGTCAGCAGTGGGGCCGAGAAACAGGCTGCCCCTGTCGACTCAGTCCCGGGGAGTGGTCAGGAGGGTTGTGGACAGCCCCTCTGCCGTTTCATAGACCTGGGCAGAGGTGGTAGCTTCAGAGAAGTGGTTTCCCTGGCAATCGGGCCTAGGGGGGCAAGCACCTACCCAACATCCCCTCCCAACCTCCCCCCAGAGGAAGCCTAGTCTGTTGTAATTATCTAGGAGATATGCATCAGTCTTCAATCTGATTGGACAGGTGAGATAGAGGCATGAAAAAGCCAGGGGCAGGACCACAGAGGAGCAGGTGTGTGCCTGGTAGGGGCCCCTGAACACTGAGCTTCAAGCCAGTGCCAGGACAGGCCTGGCTGATGGGTTTCCCAGGCTCCAGGCCCCCTAGGGTGCTGAGGTCTGAGTCAGTGTTGCAGCAGGAGATGGGTGCCACCCATGGCAGCAGAGGAGCCAGGGACACCTGCGTCAGGGGGCAGCCAGTATCGTCACAAATACACTTATTCACAGAGGACACAGTGAGTGGCCACCTGTTAGCCTAAGAACCATTCTGCCTTTTAATTTTCCTTGTGTGTCCTGTGTTTTGAAAAATGCACGTATCTGGGGTTAGGTCCCTTGCCACTGACTGTCTTTCCTGCTCAGCCAGCAGGATATTTGAAATAAAAATGGGCTGGACCTGGCTGGCGTAGCTCAGTGGATTGAGCTCGGGCTGTGAATCAAAGCATCGCGGGTTCAATTCTCAGTCAGGGCACATGCCTGGGTTGCAGGCCACGGCCCCCAGCAACCACACATTGATGTTTCTCTCTCTCTCTTTTTCTCCCTTCCCTCTCTAAAAATAAAATAAATAAAATATTAAAAAAAAATGGGCTGGAATGCAGCCCACAGAGTCCTGGGTGATTATCGGATTCAGTGGCTGGCAGTCGGGACCCTGCCTCAGAGTGAGTTGGGTGCCTCTCGCACATTCCGGGGCCCAAGCCCCACAAGAGGCCCACCGAGTCCCAACCAGGGGAGGAACGGCAGGAGTCTCCAGTTAAAAGCAGCTCATGTGCCTGATGTCTGGCTGGGGTTGCATCCCCAAGTCCCCTTTACGGACACCAGAGGCCTTCCCCAGGCGTTGGTGTGGAGCAGGCCTGGCACCCAGCCTGCAGGTCCCCGGTCTGCGCCTGTCAGGTGCCCCGCACCCTGGGCCAAGGTTGTTCCTGATTCTCCGAGACCAGCTGAACTCCAGCGTTTCCTTTGTGTGGTGGGGAGAGGCGAGGCAGTGGGTGTCATTTGCAAAACTGAAAGGCAATTTTTTTTGTTGGTAGTGGTCTTCGCGGGGAGGTTGGTTAAAGTTACTCTCTACCTCCATTTACTCCTGGAAAACTCAAGAGCTTTTTTTTAGTGTCCCCACGGAATGGGTTTCTGTTCGTTTTCTCCTTTTGAGACCCGTGTGCACTGATACTCACCCTCCCACACCCGTGAGGGCCTGAGACAGATCTGCCCGCTCTGGTTGGTTGGGGGGTGGGGGGCAGGGTCAGATGGAGAAGGTGAGGTCAGCAGAGTCAGGGGGGAGGCTGTGTGCCTCCGCTCCACAGCCTCCCCCCCCCACAGAAAGGGGGGGGTCCAGGTGGTCCTAGGTGGCAAAGGGATACTGGCTTGCCTGAAAATTATTTTAGATTTTGAAATATTTCCCCAAATAGCCTAAGATTGTTACATGCCCAACATTCTGACATGAGAGTTTTAACAATATTTTGCCGTGCCCGTGTTGGATTCTGAGAGACGAGACCCTGTTCCTCTCCTTCCCCCATTCTCGAGGCCCCCTCCTTGCTGTGGTCTGAGGACAGTCTCGGGAACCACGACGGCGTGGGGCCTGCTTTCCAGTGTTGAAAGCGGTGGTGTCCTCTCTGAACCAGTGCTGAAAGCAGAAGTGGTTTGAGTCTCAGTGCAGAGCTACCCCCGTGGCTCGGCCATGGGAGGGGTGCTCTCGGGGTGGGGGGGCCCCAGCTGCCCCCGCCCCCCCCTCTGCAGCGCTGCCCCTGTGTGCGCCCTCAGGTGACCCACAACCAGGAGAACGTGTTCGACCTGCAGTGGCTAGAGGTGCCGGACGTGGCCCCCGAGGAGCTGGAGGCACTGTCGAGGAGCATGGTGTTCCACCTCCGCCGGCTCATCGACGAGCGGGACGAGCGCACGGAGGTGCGTCTGGGGCGGCCGCCGCCGGGGGGACGCTGGGTCGGGGCACCGGGGCCTGGGGCCCAGTCACGGGCTGTCTCCCCTCCCCTCCCCTCCCCTCCCCTCCCCTCCCCTTTTTCCCTTCCACTTCCCTCCACTCCCTACCCAGTCCTCCTGGTCCAGCTTCTAGGTTGGGATGGGGGGACACAGGACTGTCATCTCCAAGACACCTGTGTGAGGATGGGAGTCAAACTTGGGGACCCTGCTCCATTCACGTGCTCCTTGCTGTCTCACTAAGTATATCATCACCTTTTAGTAACATACCACCTTTCTCCTGCCTCCCTCCTGGTGTTTCAGTCACGGCTGATGTCTTGTCTTTTGCTTTCTATATGTCCTTTGGTCATTTCTCACCAAGTTCTAGTGTGGGCACTGTGCTGGGCACAGGGCACGCTGATGAGCCCCCATCTCTGTCCTGCTGCAGCTAATTGTGGACCTCACTCAGGAGCGGGACTACCTGCAGGCCCAGCAGCCACCCAGCCCGCTCAAGTGCCCCAGCACTGAGTCCACTCCCAGCCCGACCAGCAGCCTCTCCAGCGAGGACAGGCAGCACCTGGCGGTGGAGCTGGCCGACACCAAGGCCAGGCTGCGCCGCGTCAGGCAGGAGCTGTGAGTCCTCTGGCGACCCCGTTTTTCCTGCTCTCGTGCCGCCTGTCCCAGCACGTTTCCAGCACCCGCGGGTCACCGCTGTGTGGGGCAGCCAGCAGGACAGCTCTGCCTTGGGGCCTGGGGTCAGCTGGGCTCTGCTCTGCACTTAGTCCCTAGGGGACACTGCCCTGCCCAGCAGGGGCTCGGGGTTGTTGGGGTTCCTGCCAGTCCAGACATCACAGATGGTGCAGGAGTGGCCTGCCATCCACCCTCAGGCTCGATGTGGGGCTCGAGTGACTGACCACATGTTGCTGTGTGTGTTCTTGGCTGGAGGGAAGATGGGTCTTGCCCCATTGGATGGGCCTGTCCAGTCATCCCAGGAGCTACCTGCCTTCACCTCTCAGCAGAGGGCCTCGCTGCCTGCCTGGCCATGGAGCGGGGTGCAGTGGCTCCTGGGGCCCCCTGGCCCGTCCCACACCCTCAGAGGAGGGTGTAGTTTGAGGGCAGGCCTTGAAAACGTAAAGAGGGCAGGCGGACTCCTCTCCTCACCCCCAGAAGCCAGGTCCCCCCTCCGTTCCCCGCTGCGGTCTCCCAAGGGGGTGGGCTCTCCAGGTGCTTCTGGGGAAGCCCTCACCATGCGCCCTCTGAATGGCCCCAGGGAGGAGAAGACGGAGCAGCTCGTGGACACCAGGCACGAGGTGGACCAGCTGGTGCTGGAGCTGCAGAAAGTCAAGCAGGAGGTGAGCAGGAGTCCTGTCTGTTGTGTGTGGAGGGGCAGGGGTGAGGCGCCCCAGTAACCGTGGCCTGGGGTCCAGGAACGCAGCTGCAGGACCTCCCCTCGAAGGCCTTTGTTTCCTTCCTGCTCGTAGCCATGCTGCCGGGAGCCAGTTGCCCTTAGAGCTGCGGTGGGGAGGGGCGGTGACATGGTTTAGTGACAGCCTGTGGAGCCCCACGAGGTGGCCTGCACATGGAGTCACTTGGCCACCAGGAGCTGGCTTCTCCTGGGATGCAGGGCCTGGGCCCCCTCTCCCCCAGCCCGGGGGTGCCCTGAGCTAGGCGCCTGCCTTTGCCCACCTCCCAGAACGTCCAGCTGGCGGCCGACGCCCGGTCTGCACGTGCCTACCGCGACGAGCTGGACTCGCTGAGGGAGAAGGCAAACCGCGTGGAGAGGCTGGAGATGGAGCTGGGCCGCTGCCGGGAGAAGCTGCACGACGTGGACTTCTACAAGGCCCGCATGGAGGTGCGTGCAGCCGCGGTGGGCTCGCGGCACCTCCTGTCCTGGGTGGGGGAGCCGTGAGCCTTCTGCAGCCAGCGCTCTCCCTGCTCCCAAGCCTGTCCGCACCACCCCCAGGTGCCCCCCTAATTTAGGGGAAGGAGTGAGGTTGGGAATGTGGTCAAAGGGCTCTGATTTCTTTTAGAATTTTCCCCTGTCCCACAAGATTTAGCCACAGCAGTGACCTTCTATTCACAAACTTCTTTTCAAAACTGTCTTGCAGTTTCTGTGGGTAAATCTGGCCAGGATTGTTTCTTCCACTTTCATGAGGTTTTTCGGGGGAAGGAAGTAAGATACCTGGTATTTGGGCACATCCGTCCTAAGCCCTTAGTGGTGGAGGCTACGCCAATGCCGAGGTTGTGGGTCTGATGCCAAGGTTGTGGGTCTGTGTGTGTGTGTGTGGGGGGGGGTTCAGGGCTGAGGGGGCGGAGATCAAGACCCAGGCGGGGTCACTGATGCTCACCCCAACTCACCCCAACTGCCTGATGTCGTCAGCAGGTTCCGGGCCCTCTTTTCCGAGGGTTTGGGAACTTGGCCCCATTGCTGGCACCAGGATTTGCAGGGGGTTTTAGTGCGCTCCTGCCGCAGGGCCCTGCTGGGTGGTAGAAAATCATCCCCACTGCCAGCCTAGGGGGCTTCAGTGGGGCCCAGACACAGGTCTGCGGAGCGTGGGTTGTCCCTGGCCCTGCCGAGCTGCTGGCAGGCAAGTGTGCGGGGACCCTGGGGTCTCTGGGCCAGGCAGAGGCGGGTTGGGGAGGGCTGTGGTCCAGGCTTGTTTGTTGTTCCAACCTACTCAGGGTGTGTCTGTTCCCCCAGGAGCGTTAGTGACACGCTGGCCCCACCCCCTGCGGGGGAGCCTCTCAGGTGCTGTGCAAAAGCAGCCAGGCCTGGGGGGTGGGGGTGGGCGCCAGCTCCAGCTCCAGCTCCCGGCTTTGTCCTGGAAAGGGTCCACTGGCCCTGCGGGTGATGAAAGGCATAAATCTCCAGCACAGACAGGTTCTGGGACACGGGCTTTTCTTCGCTCACCGGAGATGCTGCAGTTGGGAGAGCCGGGGACAGTCGTGCGCACCTTCCCCAGGTTGCTGCCTCAGCAGCCCCTCCTGCCCCCTGTGGGGACCTACCTGTACATCCCCACGTCTTACCCCGACCCTGTGCCATGGACGGGGTGGGCCTCAGGGTTCAGTCTCTGTCTCTGCTCATTCCTGGCCTTGCCCAAGCACCCCACTCAGTCACGCGGGCACTGTGACATAACGTCTGCGCGGAGGGTGCCAAGCCCTGCACCGGGGGCGGGGCTCTACCGCAAAAACAAGGCTCGCTCCTGGCATTCGAGGAGCTTCTGGACATTTGGAGGGTTTCGCACTGGGAACCCCTTTTCCACGTTTTCAAGATTCATTCCTCTGCATAATAGCACTCTTTTTCACATTGATTAATAATTTTCATGGTGAAGTTACCTCGAAATCAGTAATGCCTTCAGTTTTGCATCAGCTTAATGAATATCAGGAGAACTGGCATGGTCTGTGAAGTCCAGGCCCTGACGGAGGAGGATGAGTCACACAGTGTTGGGGCCCAGGGTGCAGGGAGGACAGTGCTTGGGCACGTGTTCTCCAACTGCAACAGTGACAGCAGCCCTGCGGACTGTCCACAGCCCTGCCATCGGCCCCGCCTGCCGGGTGTGGTGGGGGAGCGTGTGCCGCGAACCCCCAAGGGCAGGGACAGGTCTCATTGGACAGCATGCCTGAGGCCTGGCACACATGAGGCACTTGGTAGTCGGCATGCAAGTCGAGTGAGAACCCTGCCTTCTGCAAGGACAAGACTTGCAGCCGGGGGAGAAGGATGGGGAAAAGCGTGAGGTTTTGTCTCCTTCGTGATGGCGGCCGTGGCGGGTGTGACGGCCAGGGGAGTGGAGAGGGGAGCACGATCGCCACGTGCGTGCCCTCTCATGGTTGTGGGCGCCCACCGTGCGGGGAGCCCCTCTAGGTACAGGGGAGTGACTGACGGCTGGGTGCCATCCCCGAGATTCTGTCCAGGGTCACCACGTGGCAGCACATAAAAGGGAGAATGTGTTACTGCCACACGGGAGGGAAGGATAAAAAACCCGAGGGGGTTCAGGGCGAGGCCAGGGTTAATTTTGCTTAGAAAAATATGGAACACAAATTTCCCTGTTTTGTTTTTAAACTGCTGACCGCTCTGGTGCGGCTCTTAGTCTGGTTTACGTGAGGGTTAGAACAACAACGAGAGGAGAGAGGCCTGGGCGTCCCTGGGCGCAATGGGAAGTGGGGGCACAGCAGTGGCCCTTCAGCCCCCTTCGAAAACCGCCATCCTGCCTCTCTGCTGCCAGGGGTGGGGGACAAAGGCAGAGAGAGATGGCCCAGACGGCGCCCCTTGCCCCGTGTTTCGTCACCGGCCGAAACACGGCGCCCCTTGCCCCGTGTTTTGTCACCGGCCGAAACTCCCGACAGCGAAGGGCAGGTGTGTGGGTGCCATGCGCGTCCTGAGCAGGGGGCCAGGCAGGCCTTGTCTCTGCCGCCCTGAGAAACGTGCAGCCTCCTGGGCAGCGCTGGATTCCAAGCGAACAGCAGTGTAAGGGGTGGCGACCAAATGGCACCGTCCTGGCAGTCCTTCCACTGGCTGGGTGGTGGGCAAACCACGTCCTCGTCGGTGAAAGGAGTGGTGGTTGGGGTGTCTCTGAGCCCCTGGTGCCCAGCATCGTGAGGCATGTTTCAAGTGAGCTCCCCCCGGTGAGCCCCCGGCCCCTGAGGAGGGGCCCCTGGAGCCGATCCGTGCTGGCAAGGCCGTGAGGAGCTGGGTTCGTGGCTGGTTGTGGGGTCCGGGGCACACACACCCTTAAGAAACCCCCTCGGTGCCCAGGTCTGGGAGGGGAGGATGTGCTGTGGGCTTGCTCTGCCCTGCCCATCCGGGCCCGGGAGACGGGCCCCATCTCCACTCGCCTCCGGCCACAGCGCCCTGGGTCCCAGCAGCTGCCCTCCTCTGTGTCATCTGCAGTAGTGAAGGTGCCCAGGGTGGGTTTGCTGATTGGGGTCCAACCCTTGGGGCTCTCGGCATGCTCCCACCCTCACTTACAACAAATCCCTCTCCAGGCCTGTTTGGAAGAAAAGAATGCCACTGCGTCCTTCAGCCCCTCCTTGTTCGAGCATTCTGCTGCCCTTCCACATCCCCCGCCCCCCCCCCCCCCCTGCTCTTGAGAGGCAGGGCTCCGGTGCAGCGAGCACTCAGCCTGCCTTGGCCCCCTCTGTGTGGCCAGGACATCTCCACCCCCCTCCTCACAGAGCTGCCTCCTCTCTTCAGGCCTGCACCCACCCAGCACCCAGTCCAGAGTGGTTAACCTTGATTCTCCTTTCTTCCCCTCTCCCCACTGCATGCTCCAGGGTCCCAGGTGCTCCCGTGCTCCAGGGCCCCTCCCCCACCAACCCCCAGCATTCCTGCCCCCCAGTGCATTCCTGTCCAGAGGCAGGGGTCTGAAGAGTGAGTGTGGCCCCAGCGCTGGCTTGTCGTTGTTTGCTCACAATGCTCCGGTCCCTGCACAGGAGTCATCGCGTTATTCCAGAGGGACCCCCACAAATCCCCGGACTGGCCATTCTGCCTCTGTCTCTCCTTGTTGATGTCCGTCTGTCCTGCTGCCAGAGCGGCCTTCCTGAGCTCCTCAGGCACCTCTCCATTGCTCTTACGACCAAACCCACCCTTTGTCCCTGTCTGGCCCTCCCTATCTCTAGTCCCCCGTGGAGCTCCGCTCCGGCTCAGCGAAGCCCCCGTCGGGCCCCCCAGTGCCCAGCACGGCCAGAGGAGGGGCGGGCCGGCCAAGCCCTGCCAGCTTCACCCCCCAGCCTCCTGGCTCACACTTGCTATGCACCCCTCACCTCCAGGCAACAGCCACCACGTGATATTGTTACGACAGGTCTTTCTGTCTGTCTCCCATCCACACCGGGAGCTCCTTGAAGACAGTCTTGTGTTTTCCTGACCTTGAGTCTGAGTCCTCGGTGCCAAACAGCATGGTTAGTCTAGGGTGAAACCTGGCCTACCCACTCACACACTGGCTGCTTTTGCTACACCTGCGGAGTCGGGCAGTTGTCCCAGGCCTAGGGCCCAAAAAGCCCACAGCACGTCCTCTCTGGTCCTGTGCACACCTGTGGTCTGGCCCGCACGGGTGCTCGGCGAGGGCTCTGACCCGGGTAGCGGTAACCGCTGGTGGAGCAGGCCCACTCACAGGGGCTATCTGTGCCACGCTCTAATGGCACTGTCACATCCGAGCCTCCGGGTGGCCCGGCAGGGTTTAGCGGCCACCCTGTCTCTGGTTCTCAGGTGACAAACCTGTGGGTTAATAATTTGCTCACTGTCACTGGTGGTGAGGAGATGGATCTTGCATTGAAACACCTCTGACTGCCTCCAGGACCTTGGCTTTGCCTAGGAGGAAGGAGAAAACGGGTGGGGTCACGGAGACAGAGGTGGTGCGGGGAGAGGCAAACAGGGAGCCCTGAGGCAGGAGGGTGAAGACGTCCCCAGCAGCAGACACTTGTGGGAGGTCCCAGCCGCCAGCACCCCCTGTCGGCCCCTGGGCGTTAGGTCACAGTCAGGGGACCTGCACCCACAGCCCTGACTGCCTGGAAGTCCTCGGTCCTGTTTCCCACGGGGACTTGGTGTTCCCACGGGGACTTGGTGTTCCTCAGTGACTTCTGGGCTGTTTAGAAAGCGCTTGGCCCACTGAGGAGTGGGAGCAGGGCAGAGCTGCTGTTCGGTCTGTGGTGCAGCCCGGCAAGTCCCCAGGTTGGGGCAGGGGTGCTTAATTCCTGGCCAGGCTTCTCTGAGGTTCAACCAACTGCAGCAAACCGGTGAGCAGGTGCAGTGCAGGGAGGGTTGGCCTCCATCGAGTGAGCAGGGGCTCTGCCATTCTTTATTGGTCGGCCCAGAGTGTCCCCTCTGAGGGCACCGCTGGGCTGGCTCCCGGTCGCCCTGGGCACCCAAGCGGCCCCTGGTGCTGTGGTCCTGGACGCAGTGAGAAGGACCCAGTTGTCCCTTTGCCCCCCGCCCCCGCTGCCCTGTTTGGAGCTGGTTGGGGTCGGGACGCCCCACCCCCAGCAGCGGGTGTCTGCCTGTTGCTCGGTGGAAGCACTGTGCTGGACAGGCTCGCAGGGACCTGGCGTGGTGGTGACGGGTGGCCAGCCCGCTCCCTGGGCCTCGGGCACAGAGCGCAGTACACTCCACACGCGTTGTCACGTCAACTCCCCACACCCGCCCACAGCAGGAAGGGGGGCCACAGTTGAGGGACCTGCACTTGCTTCGGGACCCACAGCTAGTCGTTCCCCCAGCAGGCCTGGGAGTGGGAGCCATCAGCCCGTGTCCCGCCCCCCCCCACCCGCCCCCGGTCACCAGGATGGCTCTCAGGGACGTCAGGCCTGGCCTCTGCTTCCTAAACACAGCCCCTCAGCTGTTCGCTGGGCTGGGTCAAGCCTTTAAATAGACTCCTGGTTCAGTTGGGGTCAAGGTCCTCGGGAGGCGGGCTGGCTGTGGGCAGCAGCCGGAGGGTGTCCCAGGCTGAGCCCTCTGCCAGCCTTAGGACTCGGGCGCCATTTCTTGGGGCCTGGCCTCTCACTTCTGAGGTGGCAGGGCGCGCAGAGCAAGTTCAGATAAATTGTTGTTGCCTCATAGATGGTGAAAGTTGATGCCTCCAGAAAATTGAGATACGTGTGAATAGTAGCTATAACTCTTTTTGACTCATGTTCTGTTCCTCTCTGGACCCTTGCACATCCCTGCCCACACCACCTGTGATCCCCTCACACTGTGATTCAGCCAGCAGGTGTTACTGGACACTTCCCGGGGGCCCAGGAGAGCAGATCCAGAATAGTCCTGCCCTGCGGAGTTTATAATCTAGGGGGTGGAAGGGGGCAGTCCAGGCCAGCTCGGTGTTGCCCCAGAATGTGTCTGGGGCGCTCTGGGAGCCTAGTGCCCGCCACAGCAGGGGAGACAGAGTGGAGCTGCACGCATTTCTCAGAAGGGCAACTCTGGCTGGGCTGTGCAGATAGGGTAGGAGTTGGTTGTGGGCCGCAGGGGCAGACTGCACTGTGGGAGCTCAGGGCCCGGGATTGTGATGATTCTGCGGAGTGCTGGTGGGTGGACCAGCTGGAATACATGGTGAGAATGGTGGGGGGGCAGTGGCCAAAGGAGGAGCTGGGCCTTCTGCCTGTCTGAAACACCTCTCTGTCCTCCGGCTCACATCACTGACAGTGGTCATGGCCTCCGACACCCGCAGACTCTTCCACGGTGGGTAGCAGGGGAGAGAACGCAGGTCCAGAGCTCTCCAGCCTGAGTCCAAGCCCCAGCTTCAGGCTCATTCCTTAATTTACCCCAGTCACCATCTTCACGTGTCAGACAGGACGGCCCCTACCTCCCTCTCAGGGCCCTTGTGGGAAGTGAATGAGGCAGGGAGAGTGGATGAGGCAGTGGGGAGAGCCCCTGGTGCAGGGCCGGGCACAGGCAGGAAGAGGGTGCCCAGGTGAGCCCAGCATCACAAAGACCAGGCCCTTCACAGCTGCCGGGCTTCGATCAGAGCTGTGTCCACAGACAGTAAGGTGTGTGGGCTTTCCTCTGCCAGGCCGCTGGGCTTCTGGCTCATGCAGGGAAGTGAGCGCGTGTGGGGTCTGTGAAGGGGTTCGGGGAGACTCGGTCCCCCGAGATACTGAGTGCTGCGGGGAGGGCCCTGCGGGGAGGGTGCGGAGCTGAGGTGGAGGGGCTGACCCCCTCCCTGGGCGTGTTGGGCACCTGCGACAGGATGAGAGCCCAGCGCCGCACTCCACACCCAGCACATGCCTGACACACAGCAGGCCCGCAGTGCCTGTTAACGGGTTGTCTCACGGGCTCCTCATCCGTAGGAAACTGCCGAGGTGGTGGTTTCCCCAGAGCACGTGTGTAAGACGCTCAGACGGGAGCAGCACGTGAACAAAGGCTCGTTCAAACGGCTGTTTTTTTCCCAGGACCCCGGCTGGCAGGGCGAACGCTGGGTCGAGAGGCCTGACTCGGCCCTCAAACTCAGGGCTGACTCTGCACCCCGCCCCTTCCCTGTGGTGGAAACAGGGCTCAGCCGAGCCCCTAAACTGTCGTCAGGTACATTCGTTCAGCCGGACCAGGTGACAAAACTCCATCACGCCATGGCCAGCACAAAGGAGACACTGAGGAAGTGTTTCCTTCCGGCATTTAATTAGTTTCTTGATTTGGAGATACCATTTTTCCGTAGAGAAAGTCCATCTGGCCTGGCCGAGAAAGGGGCAGGGGCTAAAACGCAGAGATGGGCCTTCCCGCCATGGCTGCGTGGCCCCAGTGGCCCCGGCGGCGGGCAGTTTTGGTGCAGGGGCCTGGGAGAACGCTGCCGCCACCCCCCCACCCCCCTCCCCGACCCAGGCGCTTGCTGACCGGCCGGCTCTCACCTGTGTTTCCGCCAACCAGGAGCTGAGGGAAGACAACATGGTCCTCATCGAAACCAAGTCCATGCTGGAGGAGCAGCTGGCGGCCGCCCGGGCCCGGGGAGACAAAGTGCACGAGCTGGAGAAGGAGAGCCTGCAGCTGAAGTCGAAGCTTCACGACCTGGAGCTGGTATCATAGCCACCATCCCCGAGGGGGGCATGGGGCGGGGCAGTGACGGTCAGGGGTTGGCCCTGCCCCGCCCCGCCCTGCCCTGCCCTGATCTTCAGCTGCTGGGTTGGTGCCACGCCGGCACGGGGACCTGCTGACCGCAGAGGGTCCCTGGGCTGAACGCAGCGGCTCGAGTGGGCGCCACTTCACGCCCACAAAGCAGATAGGGCCCGACCGTGGGGGCGCTTTCCCGTGAGGGTGGAGGGACGTGCTGACGACTACACAAAGGGTCTTTAATATCAGGTTTATGGTGTCGGGGGGCTGTGATTTGTGAGTCTCCATGGCTTCCCAGCAGGCGTGCTGGGCCTGCTTGGGGGCCGCAACGCTGCCCATCCTCACATACACACTTTTAAAGCCCTGTGCTTAGTGAACATCACTTTGTTCAGACACAGCCCAGTTAGAGACCTCAGGTCTCTTCATCACCTACGTACGTCATTGGGTCGGTGTATCTTAGTGGTTGCGACTCTCAGCGCTGGGCCCTGCGTTGGAGTCTCTTCTGAGCAGCCGTGTTTTGGGAGGCGGGCAGGTGCACGGAGGCCCTTCGTCCCGGGGGAATGAGGGGAGATGCACAGAGGCCAGGGGCTGTCCGGAGGTGCCCAGGCCACCTCCTCAACCCTCCCCTCTTCCCGCACTAGGACCGGGACACAGACAAGAAGCGCATCGAGGAGCTGCTGGAAGAAAACATGGTCCTGGAGATCGCACAGAAGCAGAGCATGAACGAGTCCGCCCACCTGGGCTGGGAGCTGGAGCAGCTGTCCAAGAACGCGGACCTGTCGGATGGTAGGTGGCCGCCCCCGGGGCCCCGGGGCCTGCGGCTTCTCCCGAGTCCAGGGAGCTGAGTCCTTGGCTTTGAATGTCTGTCGTCAGCCCATCCTCACCCCAAATAAATAGGATTTCCTTCAGGGGCCGTGGGGACTGCTCTGTCGCTGTTCTCCCTGAGGAGAGCGGGAAAGGCCTGGTGGCCTTGGTGTCAGAAGGGGACACGCAGATTACGTCCTGCCAGGTTTCTCGGTCCCCATGTGGAAGCATGCTGACGCCCAGAGGGCCTCTCAGACCCGTCCCCAGATGATGGGAAGCTCGAGATGGCAGAGAGGTCCCCAGTGGCCACTCATCCCCACTATAAATATACCCTGCACGTCCTTTCCTTCACTCATTTGCATAATTGGGCAAGAGAGCTGCAGTCAGTTCTCTGTCACTCTGAGTGGCAGCTTCTCGCGGGGCCCAGGCCTCTCCCTCGCCCTCTTGTGTTGGTGCCCCGGCCCAGCACCCTCGACGAGTGTCAGGTTGGCCCGGGGACAGCAGGTGGGGCATGGCCAGCAGTGTAGCAGGAAGCCTCGGCGCTCAGCAAACAATGAGCTGGTTCCTGTGTTCAAAAATAGCCCACGTGCGCCTGAGAGTGCAAGTGAGTGTTTCCTGAGCTCCCCACCGGGTGCAGGGCGGCCTCTGACTGGTTTGGTGGGGTTAGGGGTGCTTTTTCATTGCTGGTAAACATTCCTAAGCATAATGGAAAGGCTGTGGAAGCAGCTGGGTATTCCTTCCCTTCAAAGGGTCCCACCAGTTCCAGACCTAAAATCGGTTCATTAGACTGTTAATCTGTGTGCGAAGTTCTCTCTGTGGTTTGGCACTGCTGGGGCCCAGGTGGGGGTCACGGGGATTCCTGGCTCTGGGAGTTCAAGTTCCTTGGGGAGGACCACTGCCCCCTGGTGGAACACAGAAGCAGTGCAGGCTGGCTGGGACCCACCCAGACCAAGTGTATTCCTGCTAGAGACCAGGGTGGCCCATGGCTTTGCAAAGCCTTGCTGACTCAGACTACTCAGTGTAGTTCGTGAGCCCCGTCAGGTCAGTGACCGTCACGTATTCTTCATGTCCCCAACTCCTGCTGCCTAGCTGGCAGCTCATGAACAAAGCATGAGTGTGCTGCTTTCTGTGTGGATGATGTGGTGGCTTCCTGAGTCAGAAAGACCTGGCTCCCCACTGGTTCGCTAGGCGGCCACTTCTAAACCAGTTTTCTCACCTGGGACTCGGGGGTCATGAAGCTGCCTCCTGGGGTCGCCATGCGTGTCTCGTGAGAGGGGACGGCCAAGCACTGCCCTGTACCCGGCCCTTGGCGCACCGAGCCGGGCGGCTGTTCTTGCCGCCTCTCTCTTACTGAAACGTAAAACGTTACTATGGTTCTTGGGGTGCCAGTGAGCATAGCACCCAGTAAAGAACCATCGGTGGTTTTCCTAATAAACCGTTGTGTCAGCATCATAGCCTGCGAGGCCCCTCTGCGGAAGAGGAAACGAGCTTGTAATCAGTTCCATTGTTGAACTTGGAGAAGCTTCAGAATTGTTTTCCGTGAGCGCAGAGCTCCGGTGTGAGACAGCGAGAAAGCCTGGGGGTGGGCTGTGGGGGTGGTTGCAGAACAAAGGAATGGATTGAGTGCGAGGAACCGTCCCCTTAGAAACGGATAAAACAGTTAACTGTGTCCTGTGCTGCACAGGTACCGTCCAGATGGTCACAGGTGGTGAACCGGGGGAGTTGTAGTTGGTCAGTGTCATGTGTAGCTTTGTCAGGACGAAGCCCTTCATGTGCTGAGAACATGTATGTTTATGTGTGGCCGGCGCTGGGGTAGAGGCAGGGCCGAGGGCCGCCCGCCCACTCCACAGCGGTGCTGCCGTTTGCCTGGGGGCTGTAGAGCCTGGGGACTTCCAGCTCCCCGAGTCTACACTGCTGTCCTTGGTGTAAGGTGGGGACTCAGGCCGGGTGCAGACACGTCTTCCTCCCTGTGACCGTCCGGCGTTGCCGAACACACACATTTTATTTCCAGCCTCACATGCCTGCTTTGAAAAGCCACCCCCTTTACGTCACTGTAGCAGGTGGGGGCACAGCCGTATTAGCAATTGGATTATCAGTGTGGTAAGGCTCCCGGGACCGAGCGTGTGGCACTGGAGGGACGGGGGAGGGGAACAGCATACACATTTCGTCCTGAGAAGGCCCGGGTGTTACCTGAAGTCCCACACCTGGTCCTGGCAGGGTGAGGCCGGGCACCCCCATCCTCCTCACATCTGCACTCCCTTCCCTGTCTGCGTTCAGGCTGTTTAAGAGCAAAGTAGAAAGTCTGCCTTTTTCTGTCTTTAACTCATGTTTTCATCTCGCTCAGAATTTTTAAAGCACTTGCGATATTCTTTTCTCAGTGTAGTTGTGAGATTACAAAGTGAAATCTCAGCCCGAAGGACGTGGTCCAGGGACGGCAGGTCCTGGGCACAGGCAGCCTGTGGCCTCTATGTCAGTAATCATCCTGCCCCGCCCCCCGCCCCCCAGCTGAGCCACCCAGACTCCCGCCGCTCCCAGAACGCCACCTGTGTCACCTCTGCTGGTCTCTGCAGCCCTGGATTGAGGGTCGGGCTAGCAACTTGTGAAAAGTGGTCCCGGCAGCAGTTCCATGGTCTTGATCTTTTGTGTGTTGGCTTCCCCACGGTCCCCTGCTTCCCTCTTGAGCTCTGGGCTGCACCCCTAACGGACCCCAGCCGAGCCAGCAGAGGGGCCGTGGCTGCCTGAGGAGCCTCGGGTGCCGACAGCAGCGCACCCCGTGAAAAAAGGAGGTCCCCCGCTGACCCTCGGGAGACCTGTGGCTCGGGGCCAGGGCCCCCGGAAGCTGGGCTCTGACCCCGCGCTGTGCCTCAGCCTCCAGGAAGTCGTTCGTGTTCGAGCTGAACGAGTGCGCCTCCAGCCGCGTCCTGAAGCTGGAGAAGGAGAACCAGAGCCTCCAGAGCGCCCTCCAGGGGCTGCGGGACTCGGCCCTGGCGCTGCAGGAGAGCAGCCTCCGGTGCGGGGAGCTGGAGAGGGAGAACCAGCAGCTCAGCAAGAAGGTAACCTGGCGGTGCGACGGGGACATGCTGGCAGGTGGGCGGCCAGGGGTGCCGAGGACGTGCAGCCAGAAGGAGTGCAGAGTCCGGTGCAGCCACAGTTGTGATGGGGGGCAGGAGTGATCCCTGAGGAGGCTCATGAGGCGGCCGACTCGTCCCTGCCCCAGTGTGACCCGGAACCCGGACAGGATTGAGTTCTTTGCCCTTCCTCTGTGGAGTGGGGTCGTGCGTGATAGACAGAGGGCAGGGCCCTGTCAGAAAGTGTCGTGGGCAGGGCATGTGTGTGGAGGTGTGTGATGGACAGAGGGCAGGGCCCTGTGAGAAAGTGTTGGGGGCGGGGCATGTGTGTGGAGGGGACCACTGATGGGCCGTTTCAGGGCACTGCTGGTGGTAGAACAAGGTCCGTGCCCACTCTTCCCTTTCAATGGATGGGATGAGGAAGAAGAGAGGGCTGAACGGCATTTGCTTTCAGGGAACCCCTGGGTCTTCCCAGTAGCACTGGAGAAGACAGATGTCAGGGGGACAGACACAAACCAGTCTTTGTCCTGCAGTTACGAGGACCCCCATTCATGTGGCAGGAAGGGCAGTGGGGAGGCTAGGGACTGTCTCCATGCGTTGGCCATCCCAGGTCGGAGGGCATCAGTACATACAGCCACACCGCGATGGCACATTGCATTGCAGGCTCTGAACGTGGCACCTTGGCTGGTGGCCGGACCCTAGACAAGGGTGAGGGCAAGAGCCAGCCCTCTTGCTTGCTGACCACCACGTAGGACTGGTGGTGCTCCCAGGCGTCTGGGTGTCTACCCCATGAGCCATCGTCCTTTGCTGAGGCTGTACTGGCAGTGGGGGGGACCCCTGGCTGCACACGGGAGACCCGGGTTCTGCTGGTCACAGCTCTGCCTGTACTTTATCTCGGTGGGGCTCGTGAAGTGGTTTCCCTAGACCTCCCACGGGACGCCTGAGGTTCGGTTACCCACTCCTGTCCCTTTGAAGCATTGTCTGCCTTGCAGCAGGGTAGCTGCCAGATAGCTCGTCCTTTCTTTGTGGGACAATACGGAGTCCCCATCTCCCGTCTCAGCTCTCGGTGCAGAACAGCGCAGGGAAAGCGACTAGACAGTCTGGCTTGTTTAGATTCATGTGGGCCTGGCACAGGAAAGGTCTTTGTGAATGGCAGTTTGACCTCGGCCAAGATAAAACAGAATGGGCCTTTAGAAAGGTGAGCGCCTCCAGCTCAGCGGGTCCTCAGGGGCCCGCCACAGAAGGCTGCAACGCAGCCTCTCTGGCCCAGCTCCCGGCAGGCCCCAGAGGTGACTACTGACATCCTCCTGCCCTGAGCGTCAGCTCCAGCCCCTCCCCTGCACGCGCAGGACTGGCACAGGGCGTGCCTTCCTGATGTAACTCCTTAGCCCCCCCATCTCTGAAGTCCCGCCCTCCTGCTTCCTCTCTGGATCAGTTCCCTGCGGGGGGCCCCGGGGCAGCCCTGCCACAGCCCTTGGGAGGCACGTTTCGGCTCAGAGTCCCTGGGGGGAGGGAGGCACCGCGTGCCCAGACCAGAGCTGCCCGTGTCTGGCACTGGAGCCCTGGGAAGGCGGCCCTTCGCTCACCGGTGTGCTTGGCCTCCTGTCCCACTCAGCGTGCTCGGGCCTGGCCACACCTGTCCTGACCCAGCTGGGCAGGTGTGTTTTCTCTCCGGAGCCTGGCACGGGAAGGGTCCTCCCAGCCATCAGCTGAGCACCGTGGGGGACGTGGCCTGACACTGACCTTCCTGGAGCACAGTCGGGCACAGTCTCCAGACAAGTCCAGGCAACACGGCCGCCCTGGCAGGCATCCAAGCTAGGACACGGAGGCCTGACACCCCTGGTGCCAGCTCAGCTCGCCCACCCCCCAAGTGTCACGCAGGCTGCAGGTGTGCTTCCGCCTGAAACATCTGTGTGCACCATAGTTCCCCGATGTTAACTTCCTTCCCTGTGATTCACGCCGCTCGTGTGGGCCTCGCGGGGGTGCCCGTTCCCCACGTGCAACTCAGCATTGACGTCCTAGGATGTCACGCCTTCGGCCAAGAACGCTGATTTTCAGAGGAAGAGGGGCAGCCTTCTGGGGACTTGTCACACGGACCCAAGAGCTGCCCAG
The DNA here is from genome assembly GCA_004024845.1 of Tonatia bakeri. Taxonomy (NCBI): domain Eukaryota; kingdom Metazoa; phylum Chordata; class Mammalia; order Chiroptera; family Phyllostomidae; genus Tonatia; species Tonatia bakeri. The sequence continues at coordinate 49,729 of PVIA01005383.1, forward strand.
GGGCTGAGAGGCAGGCCACTGGCACCTGCAGGCTCTGAGCACCTGGAGCCTCACACGAGCCCTCAGCCTGAGCCGGTGCTGCAGGGAGGATGGGAAACCCTGCGGGGCCAGAAGGCCTGCAGCAGCCCCCAGCCCAGAGAGCTTACCCAGGGGCACCGAGGCCCCTCGGGGTGGACAGGAATAAGGGCCCCAGTTCCTCGGCAAGAACCAGAGCAGGTGGAACATGGGGGTGTCTAGCAGTGGTTGGTGGGAGGGGGCAGTCACGTCTTCAGCCTAGAAGCAACAGCAACCAGAAATGCAAAGGTTGGAATAATATCTTTTTCTGGAGGAGAAGGGGCAGCAAGATGGGGCCACTGAGCATGTGGCAGGGAGGTAGAGAAGTGGTAAGCTGGGACAGAGGCCGACCTGTTGGTGCCCATGACCTTTTTCTCTACCATGGTCTGAGTTCAGGGTCAAGAGGGTGTGGAAATCACTTCAGGACAAGGTCTGGACTTTTTTTTCCTTGAGAAAAGCCCTATTAACACGTTCTGTTGGGGCTGACAGGTCTTAGGTTTGCTTTCAAACATGGTTCCCTTTGTGAAACTGACTTTGCCTGGGCTGGGTCTTTGGCTCTGCAGATTGAGAAGTTGCAGACCCAGCTGGAGAGAGAAAAGCAGAGCAACCAGGATCTGGAGACCCTCGGCGAGGAGTTGATCAAAGAGAAAGAGCAGCTGCAGAGTGACATGGAGACCCTGAGGGCTGACAGAGCCAGGCAGGTAGGCCATCCAGAGCGAACACCTCCCTGGCATCCAGCCTGCATGAGGCATGCCCAGGGTCAGAGCCGTGCCCCAGGCACTCGGCAGCAACACACAGGTTACCTGTCTCCTCGCTCGGCTGCCAGCAGATGGGCAGCAGGGGGACGGGGCAGACTTTGCCTCCCAGGGACGCTGGCACTCTTGTTCTTGATTGCCACGCCTTGGGGAGGAGAGAGGGGGCCCTCCTGGCATGTGGTGGGTGGAAGCCAGGGGTGCTGCTAAATGTCCTTCAGCACACGAGACAGCCCCGCAGGACAAAGAGTGTACCGCCCCAGTGTCCAGCGTCCCACTGAGAAGCCCGGCAAACCTCCAGGGTTTATGCCTGAGAAGGCCCAGGGAGGGCAGCCCAGTGCCGAGCAGTGGCTGTTGTCCATCCCCAGAAACCAGCAGGAAGGAGGTGGAGGGGAAAGGGGCAGAGGGGAGGCCTCCCCAGGACCCTCTGTTGACATGTCATTAGCCAGACCCGACCCCTGGCTACTGCTAGCTGCAGGGGGCAGGGTGTCAAGTGCTTGAGTGTTTCAGCCTCTCCAGCAGAGCAGAAAAGGGGGGTTGGGGCAGTGTGAGAAGACAGGCAGGGCCCCCACCCTGATTTGGCTTGCAGTCTAGAGGCAGAATGACAGGCGGCAAGCCAGGGGACTGCAGATGTGTGCTATTGAGCGAATCGACGTGGGTCCAGGGAGGGAGTCCTGCTAGGTGCAGGGCTTCCCCGGGGAGCAGATGCTCACGCCGAGCCCAGGAGGGTGAGAAGGAGCAGTGGTGCTGAAGGCGGGGGTGGAGCCGGGAGAGGATTCGAGGCAGAGGGAAGGTCACGTGCAGCGTCTGCAGGGGAGAGCAGAGTAAAGAGAGGCCGCAGGGGTGGGTGGCCAGCTCGCCCGGCTCCTGCAGAGCAGGGTGAAAAGCCCCAAGGGAAATTGCTTTCACTGTTTTAAGTGAGAGAGCATGCGGTTTACGTTTCTCATTCGTCCCGGCTGCAGTGGGTGCATCTGGACTGGAACCGTCTCAGTGGGGATCTCCGTGCCCTTCACCTCATGTCCGTATCTGGCCTCTGGGAAGTGTTAGGGCTTCCTTTGGGCACAGGGTGTGGTGGTCTTTCGAGGCCTACACTTTAGCCCCCCAGTTTGGGCCCCAAACACCGGCATGTGCTCACGCAGCCGTCTGTGTCGCTCCCCTTGTGCTGCCCTGCAGATCAAGGACCTTGAGCAAGAAAAGGACCATCTGAACCAGACGGTGTGGTCGCTGCGGGAGAGGTCCCAGGTGGGCAGCGAGGCCCGCGTGAAGGACATCGAGAAGGAGAACAAAGCCCTCCACCAGACGGTGATGGAGAGCAGCGGCAGGCTGAGCAAGCTGGAGTCCGAGAGGCAGCAGCTGCTCCGGGACCTGGAGCAGGCGCAGGAAAAGGTGGACCGGGCGGCGGAGCTGCAGAAGGAGCTGCAGCGGCTGGAGAAGGACAACGAGGAGCTGGCCGGGAGGGTCGCCTCCCTGACGACGGCCGCGGAGAAGGCGGACACCCTGGAGCGTGAGAGCCAGAGCCTGACGCTGGAGAACCGGAGGCTGCGCAAGTCGCTGGACACCCTGCAGAACGTGTCGGTGCGGCTGGAGGGGCTGGAGCGGCACAACAAGCAGCTGGACGAGGAGAACCGGGAGCTGCGCAGGGCGGTGGAGACCCTGCGCTTCGCGGACACCAGGGTGGCGCAGATCGAGAGGGAGAACCAGGAGCTCGAGCGGGAGAAGGAGGAGCTGCGGAGGAGCGTGGAGCTGCTGAAGGCGCTGAGCAAGAAGTCGGAGCGCCTGGAGCTCAGCCACCAGAGCCTGAGCGCCGAGAACCTGCGGCTGCAGCAGAGCCTGGAGAGCAGCGGCCAGAAGGCGCAGGCCCTGGAGCGAGAGCTCGGGGAGCTGGAGGCGGAAAACCAGACCCTGCAGCGGGACCTGGAGGCCCAGCGGCTCGCCAACAAGCAGCTGGAGCGCTCTGAGGCGGACAGGAAGGCCCTGGAGCAGGAGCTGGCCCAGCTGGAGAAGGACAAGAAGATGCTGGAGAAGGAGGCGAAGCGGCTGTGGCAGCAGGTGGAGCTCAAGGATGCCGTCTTGGACGACAGCACCGCCAGGCTGGCCGCTGCCGAGAAGGAGGGCCGTGCCCGGGACAAGGAGCTGGCCCGCTGCAGGGACGCAGCCGCCAAGCTGAAGGAGCTCGAGAAGGACAACAGGGACCTCACCAAGCAAGTGGCCATGCACACGAGGACGCTGACGACCCTGAGGGAGGTGAGCTGGGTGCAGGCAGCCCCTCCCAGGGTGCGGGGGTCGTGCCTCCGATAGAGGCGGGGCTGTGTGTCCTCCTCAAACGTTTTCCTGGCTCACCAGGACACTGCCGGGAGGTAGGAAGAGCCAGCTGAAAACAGCAGTTATCCCACTGCCCAGAGATAACAGTGCCCCCAGGCGGCCTATTTTACTCCGTCATTTCTCCTACACGTGCTTGCGCGCCCACATGACACCCTGCTCTCTGTGTCCCAGCCCTCCTGTGCGTTGTATTGATTATTCCTTTTCTCGTCACATCAGATAGGTTTTAAGCCACAGTTTCTAACGGCTGCCAGGTATTAATGCTGTAGACTTCCTGCAGTTATTTCTTCAGCGTCAGGGTTGTTTCTAGTTTTTCCCACCACTTGAAATAACGGTGCACATCCTCACACGTGTCCGCCTTCGCAGGTGTGTCTGTTTCGTTAGGGTACGTCCCTGGAGGTGTGGTCACAGCATCAGAGAGCCTGCACGTTTTACAGTTTCTCGATAAGCGTGTGTTCTGCTCTCCCCTGGAACGGCTTGCACAGGTCACCTGGGCATTCCCTGGGTGTGTTAGGGCAGATATAACTGCCGAGTGAACGGCGTCTCTTGACGGGCCCACACAGAAGTCAAGTCTGGAGCAGGTGGGAGTTTGGTGTGGCTGTTCCTAGGCGGCCCCCAGCACAATGACTCGGGCACCTGGCATCCTCCCTCCCAGGCTCGGCCATCCCATTGCGGGGTCCCCTTCTGGCTCCTGTGTGTGTGGCTGGCAGGCGAGAGAGAGAGAGCATGCTTCACGGGGCAGAACTCGGTCTCGGGGAGGCTGGGAAGCGTGCCCCAGCTGTGCACCATGGAGGCAAAGGAAACAGACTGGGTGAGCGCTGGTCTCCGTGACAGGCGAGTCGCTGTGGGCCCAGTGTCGCTGCCACAGCGGGCGTGACTTAGGCTAGGCTGCAGTGACAGGCCACCCCAGAGTGGCAGCAGTTACCACTCAGGGCCTGCTTCTCACTCACGAGAGTCCAGGTGATGCTCCTGGGAGCCTGTCACCTGTTCTCTGACTTGGCTGCTCTGATCCTCGGTCTCCAGCATCCCAGCCCAAGGTTTGGGCGGCTGCCAGGGCAGGAGAGAGGCAGCTGGAAGGCCATGCACCAGATCCTCTGAGCCACAGCTGGGAGGCGACCCCCGTCGTCTCACCCCACAGCCTGTGGGTTTCGCCTGCCCACAGGGTGGCTGGGAAATCTGCAGGTGGAGTGAATGCTTGGCGAGCCCCACTCAGTTGCACTGCTGGTCCGCACCTTCAGATTTGGTGGGGGAGGCGGGAGTGCAGGCGCTGCGCCGCCCGGGAGGAGCGGCGGCTGCCTGGAGAGCCGCGAAGAGGCGTGAAAGTGCAGGTGAGCCGGACTCAGTCCGCCGCCTCGGTGAGAGCAGCACCTGCTTCTGGGAAGTAAATCAAAGCCAAGGTGTGAAATGAAACCTTCCTCCTCATGATACTTCTCGTTCATGCCAAATTCCCTGCAGTGAACGTTTAATTGCACTACTCCCCAGAAAAGGCAGTCATGAGAATTTGAAGCTACTACTTACGGTCAACAGACTGGTATTTCAAAAACGTGTGTTTGGGGCACATTGGATCCACCCTGACACTCGGCTCTGTGACCTGGTCACCCACAATGCGAGGGGCTGGAAGAGCGCGGTCACCCCTTCCCTCTGGGGGACATTGCTGAGGTCGACCCACCCGCCTTGAACCACCTGCCCGGCCCTCCTGACACCTGCGTTGGCCCCCACGTGGGAAGGCAGCAACTCAGCCTGGAGAAGGGCTTGCACCCGGCCCTCCCTGCCATTTCTGCGGGGCTCCCATCCCACGCTGTCCTCTCCTCGCCCCCGCAGGACCTGGTGCTGGAGAAGCTGAAGACCCAGCAGCTGACCAGTGAGCTGGACAAGCTGAGCCAGGAGCTGGAGAAGGCCGGGCTCTCCAAGGAGCTGCTGCTGCAGGACGACAACAGCAGCAGTGACACGTAAGGGCCTCCCCGTGTGGCCACTGGGTCCGGCAGCTCATGCCCGAGACCCCGTGCTCTCAGATCTAGGTCCCCCCGGGGCTCCTAGGGGAGAGGGTGGAGGTTCTTCTGCCAGGAAAAAGGCAGCTTTCATTATTTTCAATAGACTGTACCTTACAGAGTAGTTTTAGGTTCGCAGCAAAGTCGAGGGCAGGGTACAGAGATTTCCCTCGTGGCCCCGTCCTCCACCGCAGGTACAGCCTCCCCGGTTATCAACAGCCCCCACCAAGGTGGTGCATTTGTGACACCTGCTGGACCTGCACAGATGCGCCACCTGCCCAGAGGCCCTGGTTCACCCGGGCGATCTCCCGGCGCTGTCTGTCCTGGCCGCGTGGCGCGTCCAGCATCACAGAGCCACACGGAAGAGTCCCCCTGCCCGCGCAGTCCTCCGCTCCGCCTATTCATCCCTCCCTCCCCCACCCCCGCCTTTACTTTTTCTAGTTCACTGCCGTCTTTGCCCGCAGTGCTTTTTTAAGTGATCTCAGTGTTTCAAGGAAACACAACATCTTAGACTTTTGTTGGACTGGAAACTGACAAGACCCACATGTTAGATAACGTGACATCCTCTTGGCATCGCCACCCAGCCCTGTGACCTTGGGCAAATCGCTTAACCTCTCAGAGACTCAGTTGCCCCTTCTGTAAAAGGGCCGTGGTGACAGCTCCTCCCTAAAATGATGGCCGTAAAACTGCCCCGGTGACCCGTGAAGGTGTCACAGGGATGCCGGCCTGGGGAGTCCTGGGCAGGCTCTGGACGCTGGTTTTCAGCTCCTGCGGATGTTCTGGGCTGAACACTGCCCAAAAGAGAGCCGCTGGCTGGAAGGAGGGATGCGTGGCAGCTGGGAGATGGGGAGCTCGTGGGTGGAAAAGGCAGACGGATGATACTGTTATATCATTGTATTTTTCAGAAAATACAGGATTTTGGAGGGCAAGAATGAATCAGCATTAAAAACGACACTGGCCATGAAGGAGGAGAAGATTGTGTCCTTGGAGGCGCAGGTGGAAGCGAAAGCCAGCCTGAGCCACCAGCTGCAGAAGCAGCTGCAGGCGGTAAGAGCTGCCGTCCGGGACGAGCTCTAGGTCCCAGGACAAGCTGTGGATCCTGGCCGGGAGGCCCCTCCTCACCCTCTCCAGCCCTCCCCTGGGAGCAGAGGTGCAGCCTGGGTGCCTGTTTGCGGGAGCAGGTGTGGCTGAGCTGTAGGGTTCCTGAGGGAGTGTCTCAGAGTCACGCATGCTGGGGCTGGGCAGCACCAGGGAGGGACCAGAGGCCTGGCGGGCAGAGGAGGCAAGACCTGGGGACACCAACGAGAACCTTGGGAACCGTGGGCCTTGGGCACCAGGCCGAGTCTCACGGGCACCCTCGGGTGGGACAGGCACAGGTGCATAGAGGCTTGTAAGGACATGCACGTCTACTCTTGGTGCACATGTGCTGTCCACATGTCTGCATGCATGTTCTCCACATGTATGCTCTCCACACACGTGCACATAGGTATTTGTCCATTGCTGCTTTGTGAAGCCATGGCATGTTTCTTGGTTGCAGATTGGATCTAGAGCAAAGCAGATCTAGACCTGGGATGGGCTTTATAGCATCACCTGGTTCGTGTTCCTGGGGTCACCTCTGTTTTATAGAGTGACAGTCGAGGCTTAGGGATGTGAGAAGATTGCCATCGTTGTGTGGCTGTACCGGGATTGAGGCAGGATGGGGTCCCAGGCCACTGCCCCTTCTGTCATCTTCAGAAAGAAGGAAAGCTATTACATAGGACGGAGGCAGTGTGTGCCTCCAGCAAAAGCAAAAGCAGGGCGTGTGCCTCATCGTCACTGGTGCCGGGCGAGGGTGGGGTTTGGTGCGGGCTGTTCCCAGTCACTAACGTGGGCCCTGAGCCGGGCCTCTTCCTGCCCCACACCTGCCTGCATGCCCCCGTGCCCACAGCTGCAGCAGGAGTGTGAGGCCCTCCGGCAGAACCAGGAGGAGGGGAAGCACGTGCAGAACTCTTTGAAACACCCCACGGGCACGATGGTGGCTGGTCACCAGGGCAAGGAGAGCTGGGGGCCGAGCCACAAGGAAGCCACGATGGAGCTGCTCCGAGTGAAGGACCGGGCCATCGAGCTGGAGCGGAATGTGAGTTGGCTGCCCAGATCGCTCAGAGAGGCCATCCTGTCCCTTGTCCCAGGGAGACCCCACCATTCCTGGAAAGGGCACCAAGTGTGGAATCGGTTGAGACTTGTCCCGGTGCAGCTGGACACTTGCTGAGTTGTCAAGTCCTCAGAGCTTGTTTTCGCTGGAGTTGCCCTTGGCATTTCCACCACAGGGGGGCACACTCACATTTTCCCACATTTTCCCACGGCGACTGGTCACCTGCTTGCCACTCAGAGTTGGCCTGTAGCTTATACCCCGGACTGTGTCTGCATGCCCCTCCTGTGTGTGTCAGAGCTGTGTCCCGGGGATCAGCCAGCCATGGCCCGGCACCTGCTTCTGTAACTGAGGTGTTACTGAGACTCAGCTGTGCTTTTGTCCACCTGCCACGTGGGCTGCCTTCCCAGCAGGGGCCGGGCTGGATGGTTGGGGTGGAGACCACGTGGCTGGCACACCACACGTTTACTGTCTGGCCCCGTAGGGGGAAAAGTCGGTCGGTGGACGTCCGAACCCCTGGGTTTAGTTACCTCTCCCAACGGTGGTTGGAAGCAGGTAGTGACAGTTCTCATCATCTGACAGACGAGAGAGCTGGGACAGAAGAGTTTGAGACTTGACCCGAGTCCCATGCTGGTAAGGTGGCCCACGTGACCTTGAAACCCACGTGCCCCGGCTCCTGGCCCAGCTGGTGGCATATTTAATGAGGTCTTGACCAGCCTATGGCACACCAGCCGCCTCGTGCCACCTGCTGTCCGTGCCGAGGGGCGTGAGGCTGTGCGAGCAGCTCACCAGGTGCCCTCGGGCGTTCAGCAGGAAACAGGAGAAATGCGCCAGCGAGAGAAGGTGACGCAGGTGCCGCTCCAGCCCGCCTTCGCCTCGCACTCACGTGCTCAGTTCTGTGCAGAACCCCTTTAGGAGTATTCTTCTGTCTTGAAAGCACATACCCCCAAAAGAGGTGTTTGGGGCCTTTTTCCCCCCAGTTCTGTTGACCACTTTTTCCAAGAGGGAAAGGGTTGCTTCTCTGACCTGGTGGACCCTGGCTTTGGCCACCAAAGCATCAACTCTTGAGGGTCCCTTACGGCCCAAGGCCCACATGCCAGCCGGTGTGTGACGACCCCTTGCTTTCCCCCAGAATGCAGCTCTGCAGGCCGAGAAGCAGCTGCTCAGGGACCAGCTGCAGCACCTGGAGACCCAGAACGTGGCCTTCAGCAGTCAGATCCTGACGCTGCAGAAACAGAGCGCTTTCCTGCAGGAGCACAACACCACACTGCAGACGCAGACGGCCAAGCTGCAGGTGAGGGCCGGGCAGGTGAGGGCCGCAGGCGGATCTGGTCTGGAGACCGGGCCTGGGCTCCCGACTCCCAACAAGCAAGACAGAGCGTGGTGGTGGGGGTGGTTGGGGGTTCTGTTCGGTTTTATTTTTAATGGGCTCATTGTAAACAGTGGAGCCCGGCCTCAGGGTCTTTGAAGACGGTGACAGGTTGATAAGCTGTGTTCGGTGAGTGAGCATGTGGCTGCTGGGGCCGAAAGTGTCATTTTTCTTGCAGTCTCGTCTGTTTCCCCGAGTCTGTTCCCTGGCCCATTATTAGGAAAGAGATTCTGGGGTCAACTGAGTTTGGCTCCCCTGCAGAACCTGCAGGGCCTCTTTAAAGCTGCGCTGGCCTTGAACCTCCACGAGGAAGCAGGGCACGAAGTGGCTCCCGGGCTGCTGAGCACATCTGGAAAACTGGGGTTCCAGGCCATGGGGGTTAGGGTGTTGGTTTGTAGTTGCGGGTAACGGAGCTACCATTCGTTTGTGCAGTTTCTGAGAAAAGCATTTGAAAATAGGTAACTGACAGGCAGGGACAACACACAGGAAACCACTGGGCAAAGAGGTTGGGGTGGTTCTTTAATGAAAATAAAACAGACGTGGGACCATAGTTGGGTTTGGGTTGTAGCTGTCATGTTGTCTGGTTTTGATGTCAGGGTAACTCTGGCCCCCGAGTGAGTGAGGACGGACAGGGTCCTTCCTCTCCCGTGTTCTGGGGGTTTGGGATATGGCTGGTGGGTGTTCTGTGAGTGCCGGGTGAAGTTGGTTGGTAGTGGTGTTCAGGTATTTGATGTCCTGACTGATTGTGTGTCTGTGTTTTTTTAAGTAGGCTTTTATAAGTAGTCAAAGAGGGCACCCAAGGAGCTTACCCAGAGAAAGGTCATAGTTTGCCGTAAAGGTCACATTTGCGGAGAGGGGCGCAGGGCTGCGTTTAGCACCGTGTGACAGTTCATTTACGCTGTCCACTAGCACTGTCCTCAGCCCGGCTGGGCGTGGCCTGCCCTGAGGGTCCCTGGACCTGGCGTCTGCACTTGACCTGCTCTTGGCCTCTCACAGCGTGTGGTGACTCAGGGTCTGTGGCTCCCGGGCCCGCACCCAGTGAGGCGTCATCACCTTCTCCCTCCGGGCAGGTGGAGAATTCCACCCTGACCTCCCAGAGCGCCTCGCTCACCGCGCAGTACGCGCTGCTGCAGAACCAGCAGGCGGCCAAGGAGAGCGAGCTGGAGAGCGTGCAGAAGCAGCAGGAGCGGCTGAAGGCCGCCCACGAGGCCCTGCTGCAGGACCACGAGCACCTGGGCGCACTGCACGAGCACCAGTCCACCGAATTCGAGGCCCTGATCCGCCAGCACAGCTGCCTGAGGACGCTGCATCGGAACCTGGAGCTGGAGCACAAGGCGCTCGGGGAGAGGTGCGCGGCGGGGTGGCTGGCGGGCTCCCTGGGGTCCTGTCCCCGCTCCGCTCTGGCCCATCGCAGTTCCTCTGGACCCACTGCCTCAGTGTCTGGGGCACCGGAATGTTCCCAAAGATGTCGATCAGACGTCACCCTCAGTGATGTGGAGTTTGTGCAGCTGGAGGCTGGGGGGCAGGAGGGTCCCAGGTAGAGAACGGTGGGCACAGCTAATCCCAGCTCCCAGAAACCTCGTGTCAGCATTGGGGCCCCCACTCCCTGAGGATTCCCACCCCCTCTTCCTTTTCTCTCCAAACCGAGAACCAGGAGAAGTTCACCGCAGCTGTGCTTTCCAACGGCACGCCCCGCCTGCCAGCCCAGGCCTTTTCTTCCCTCTCCGAGCCTGAGCTGCTTTTTTGTTTTAACTTCCAACTTGGGAAACTCCTGAACGTGTAGAAATAGACAGGATAGTGCAGCGAGAGCCCCGGGTACCTGTCACTCGCGTCAGCACTCTGCCATCTCATCTTGACCTCCCACTCTCCACCTCACTGCACTTTTCAGGTGAAACCGGTGTAGTTAAAATGCATACATCTTGACTTTACGCTCTTGACGAATCAGGGCTTTGTGTGCACTGAGTCAGCCACGTGGCCTGAGCACCAGCCCGGCAGATCCTGCCTGTTCCAGGCCCCGGGGCAGGTGTGACATGTGTGGGACTCGAATGCAGGACAGAGGGGGAGAGATGCGTGCACTTGGACCAGTGCAGGAGGGGGTGGCTGTCCACCTCCTGTGCTTGTGACACGCCCCTGCTAACCATGTCTTCCTTGACTCGGCCTCCCCAAGACGCTCAGCAGACGCTGGGTCTTTAGCAGGAGCAGGTGAACTGCAGGGAGTTTCTGTCACGGGGATCCAGGGAGTTCGGGGAGCCAGCAAAGCCTGGTGAGGGCGTCTGATGATGCTGTTTGTGGGGAGGAGGTGACGGCGTTCATTTGTGCACTTACTCAGGGCTTCCTGTGGCCTCTGTCCAGGGCCTTCTACCCCCTTTGCCATCCCCCCAGATCTCCACCTTCAGGGGTGCCGAGACATCTATGCCTGTCAGACTGTGTTCCTTCCAGCCAAAATGAGCATCTCCTGCCTCTTGGCGTTTCCACCTGTCCCTCCTCCCGCACCCATCCTGTTCTTACACAGCGCGTAGCAGGAGTCTGCTGCATGCGAGGCGCTGTGTCCAGACGTGGTAGGTCCGTCCCCAGCTGACCCGTGATGTAGAGCGAAAAGCGTTCACACGCTCTGAAACCAGTGTGGTGCCCGCCCCTCACCAGGCGCTCCGGGTCTCATCCTTGACGTCCTGTTCTGTGTGATAGCAATCTCCTTGTATTCGTAACGTCCGTTCAGACGGGGAAGCTTTGTGCAGGTGGCATTTGCCTGGCTCTGAAGCAGTAGCTCACTGTTGTTTTGCCTGCAGTTCCTTCTTGACAGAACATGCAGACACAGTATTTATTACTCAGTGCTTTTTGCTGGTTGGACAGATAGCTGGAAGCCCCTTGGTCTCTCTGAAGCAGAACTACAGGTTTAAAGACCTCACTTACTTATTTTTAAAGAGGGGAAGGGAGAGAGAAAAGAGAGGGAGAGAAACATCAATGTGTGGTTGCCTCTCATGTGCCCCCAACTGGGGAACTGCCCTGCAACCCGGGTATGTGCCCTGACTGGGAATCAAACCAGAGACCCTTTGGTTCATAGTCGGTGCTCAGTCCTCTGAGCCACACCAGCCAGGGCACGGCTACAGATTTAGAGGTATAGGTGCCCGGAACATAGGATGGTGGCTCTGTATTCGTGTCATTTGGCCCTTTGATCAGTCTCTCACTCGTTCCCATAACACACATGAACTGAGGGTCAAGCCTCGTGCTGGGGACTCACTGGGGAGCGAGACTCATGCAGTTCCTGCCCTGCAGTTGGGTCATTGCTAGTGGCGGGAATGTGCTTGATCAGTGTGCTTTTCCTAGACGTCCCAGCAGGGAAGCAGGAGCCGGGGACCCCAGTGGTCGTGGCCCTAATTTGTCAGATCTGGATGCATTCTTCCAGAATCGTTAGCCCTGAAAGCCAGCAGAGTCCATACCTCCCGCTTTCCATGGTGCCACGTTGAGGCAGCCTCTGCCCCGTGGCTAAGCCACACGCCCCCTGGGGCAGGTTTCTGAGTTCGAGTCCCCCACAGTCGTGGCTCCAGTCAGATGCTGCAAGTGCAGCTGATGCGGGGATGGGGCAACTGGACAAAAGCTGAAAATGCTGGACCACCGGGTGGTCTCTGTCAGACTGCTTTTGAGCACAGAAAACTCAGGAAGGGGGTCTGAAGAGGGATTTGCCTCAATGGGGGAGACTGAAAGGTGGTGACTCGGTCACCACCTTGGCCTTGGGGAAGCTCCCAAGTCATCCCTGAACACAGACGGTCGCAGCAGGTGAGGGGGATGGCCTGGGGCTGGTCCGGGGTCATCCCTGCACCCTGCTGCCCTCCCAAGACGGCTGCCCAGGGATCGTGCAGACTGAGACAGGAAGGAAATACAAGCCGCACGCCAAGGGGGAAGATGTCAGGGAGGGTAAGGACTGAGTTGGGGGTGCCTTAGTGAATGGGGCATGTGTGTGTGTGCAGAACTGGCTCCTACAGCTGCTTGGGCCCTATCAGGCAAGCCTGTGCCCCCCCCCCCCCGCCCCGTTCCCACACAGCTTGACTCAGGACAGGAGACTGGCTGTGCCTGAGCTGGGTGGAGGGCTTACCCAGGCCCCCGTGAGGGGGATTAGCTGTTGCATTCAGCTGTGTATGTTGTGGCTTCTTTTGATGCCTTTGTGCTTAGTGAACCACCTTGTAACCTAAATGTAACTCCCCACGAGAAGGGCATGGAGTTCAGAAAGCAGTCACGGGTGTTCCCAGTGGGCTAGCAAACACAGGCTAGTGGAGGAAGGTGGCTTTGATGGGACTGGAAAGGACTATGGAGGCACGTCGGGTGGGAGGAGAACTCTGCTCCCCAAGAGCTGGCCTGGACATTGGCTCGAACATCTGTCCCCACTGCCGTTCCCCCGTTTCTCTGCTGTCCAACCCTGCTCCCTGCCCATCCCTGTCCTCCTCAGCTCTGCAGAGAAGCCACCCACGGGGGGCTTTGCAGTCTTCTGGGGGGTCCGCTCCTAGCAGGCACTCTCCCCCCCGGCAGGCACGAGGACATGCTGAAGCACAAGGCGGAGCTGGAGGAGCTGGAGAAGGTCCTGACCACCGAGCGGGAGGCTCTGCAGCAGGAGCAGAGGACGAACGCCATCGCCGTGAGCGAGAACCAGAGGCTGCAGGGAGAGCTGGACAGGTACCCGCCCCGCCCCCAGGATGCAGCAGGTGCTGGGTTTTCTTTCAGACCCTCCCACTCAGCACCCACTGTGCTTGAGGCTGAGTGAGGCCCCGGTGATGGTGTTCCTCACAAACCCTGTCGTGGTAACAGCTGGATGGTAATGGGTAGAAGGGGACTCGAGCTGGTGGCCGGGACGGCGCGTTGTCTTGGCGTGGACAACCGCAGCTCCCGCACTGGTGACGGCAGTGACCGTGTCGGGCACGGGCACCTCCATCTCACACCAGTGACGCCCTGAAGGAGGTACAGTCGATCCTCCTCATTCACGCGTTCCCTGTGTGCGAATCCACCTGCTCGCCGACGTGCACTTGTGACCCCCAGTCGGCACCCTCGGCCCTTGGTGGGCGTGGCCGGAGCACCAGACACTGGGGTCGTCCGAGGTGCACGTTTGCAGCTGGGGTCGCACCGGCCTCGGGCTCCCACCCCGCATCAGCCCCCGCGCTGCCGGCGAGCGTCCATCCTGGGGTCCCTCCAGTGCCCTGGTGTTCTGCCGCACCTTGTGCCTGGGCGGCGGTACCACCGTTTGACATGGCCCCCGATTGGAGTGATGAACTTGTACTGCGTAGTGCTCCCAAGGGCAGGGCTGCGCTGGCCTCGAGGGGACGTGTGCAGTCACTGTCGGATCCCCAGGGATCCCCAGGCGCGAGGCACGTTGGCTGTCACTTTGTCACAAGGCGCCTTCCTGTCCTGATCAGGTGACAGAAATGGGGCCAGAGACTCCCAGGAACCTTTAGAAACAGTTTCATTTACACTAATTCATGTTCAAGGTGACTCGATAGAACGTCATACGGCAAATAAGAAGGCCGTTCTTACCCCCTTTTTTAAACAGACGAGAAAACGGGCTCAGGGAGGTTTAACAACTCATGTGAGGTCCGCGCTCCCAGTTAGCGGCATGGTCAGGATCTCAGTGCAGGGCTGTTCTCCCCAAAACCTGGAGGCATGGCCACAGGAAGGAAGCCGCTTCCTCCCCACAGCCTCGTCGTGACGTGTGTTGAGGGGCCACAGACCAGGGTGCTGCAGGGGGCAGCACGCAGCGGGAGGAGTGTCCACGACAGGCCAGACGGGCAGGCAGAATGGGCCCAGGCTGCCAGGTCGTCCTTTCTTTGTGCTGTTTTCCTTCTGAGAAGCTAGACTTCTGAATGGTGATGTGAAACTTTAAAATTTTTGAATGTTGATAAACTGATTAATTAAAAACAACAAAACACCACTGTGTGGGCCAATGAGACACATCTGTGCTCACATTGAGTCCACGAGCCTCTGGTAGTTTGAGCTTTTCTAATACAAATCTTCCCCCAGGAAACCCCAGTTGGGTGATGGTGATGATGGTGGTGGTGGTGGTGGTGATTGATGGTGGTGGTGATGATGATAATGATGGTGACGATGACGGTGGTGATGACGTCAGTGGAGTTACATCACACCCCAGCATCTCGTACCTTGTTTCTCTCGGGTTGAGATCAGAAAGGGGCTTGAAACTGGGGCTTGGGCACAGACATGGAGTTTCAAAGCAAAAATGTTCTGATGCAGTATTGTTAAAAATGTTTTTTTTTTTAAATCCTCACCAAGGATACATTTATTGATTTTAGACAGAAACGTCAACACGAGAGAGAAACGTTAGTCTCTCGAGTTGATAGGCAGCCCAGCAGGAATTGAGCCACAGCCCAGGCATGTGCCCGACTGGGAATCGAACTGTCCCCATTCTGGCGCACGGATGACTCTCCAACCAGCTGAGCCCCCAGCCAGAGAGGTCTGAAAGTGTTTTAATAGAAGAACCTTTTTTCCACGCAGGCAGCTGTGCCAAAGCCTTAAACATAAGGGATTTTTAACAGTGGTGCTCTGTCGAAGCAATGCGGAGCCTGCCTGTTCCGTCTCCCCCAGCCCAACGTGGGGCACCTTCATAGAGCCCAGCAGACACGGCTTGGAAACTGCTGGTTTTGTTCAACGTCCCCCACCCCCTATTTAAATACGCATGAGAAAAACAGGCCCAGAGAGGCCGCGGTGCTGTTTGAGAGTGCACAGCTGGGCGGAGCCGGGGCATGCCCCTCAGCCCTCGGCCTTGCGGTCCCCTCCAGGGTCAGCTTCCTGCACCAGCAGCTGAAGGGGGAGTACGAGGAGCTGCACGCACACACCAAGGAGCTGAAAACGGCGCTGAACACCGCGCAGCTGGAGCTGAACCGCTGGCAGGCGCGCTGCGACGAGCTGAAGCAGCAGCACCAGACCATGGACATCTCGCTGACCAAGCTGGACAACCACTGCGAGGTGAGGCCTGGGGCCAACGGGGGGCGCCGCTGGGCTCGCAGCCTCCCTCGGGCTCGGCCAGGTCGGAATGGGTCCTCATCGGCATGACGGTCGCACAGAGGCCGGGGGCAGCCAGAGGCGTCTGAAGGGGCCGAAGAACACCGTGACCGGCGGGGGCGTGTCAGCAAACGCCTTTCACCTGGCCTTTGCTCCTTACAGGGGCGCATGGCAGCTGAGCATCATTTTATTCCTGTCCTTCCCGCTCTGTGCTCCCCTGTGTCACCTCATGTAATCTCACAGTGGCCTGGGCTCCCATTCTTACCCCTCTGAAGTGGTGGGTGGGAACCCAGTTTGTCTGAAGCCAGAGCTCGCGACTTCCCTGCCCCGCCAAGCACAGCGCTGCCCCAGAGCGGGAGCTGGTCGGCCTCGGCCCCCAGCTCAGCCCCCAGCTCAGCCCCCGCCCTGCCTGGCTTTGCACGTCTGCACCAGGAATGGCTTTCACACTTTGTAATGGTTGGGAAAAATCAAGAGAAGGCTATTTGGTGGCAAGTGAAGAGGTCGTGAAACTTAAATGTCAGTGTCCACGAGTAAAGTTTGGTATTTTTCCCCACACAGCCCCACCCATCTGTCTCTGGGCAACTTTCCTGCCGAGATGACAGAGATGATTAGTTGCAGGAGAGACCACTGTCCTGAGAGAGACCCCGAAATACTTTCTGGCTCTTCACAGAGAAAGTGCCAAACCGCTCCTAGGGCAGAGCTGTCCAACAGAAACGGAACGCAGGCTGCCGCACGTCATACAAAACTTTCTACTAGCCATGTTAAAAAAGTCAAAGGAAACAGATGGGATTAATTTTTTAGAAGATTTTTTTAATTTATGTTTTATAGAGAGAGGAAGGGAGGGAGACAGGGAGAGAAACATCAGTGTGTGGTTGCCTCTCACGCGCCCCCTACTGGGGACCTGGCCCACGACCCAGGCATGTGCCCTGACTGGGCATCAAACCGGCAACCCTTTGGTTCGCAGGCCGGCACTCAGTCCCCACTGAGCCCCACCACCCAGGGCAGGTGGGATTAATTTTAATGATGTATTTTATTTAGCCCCTATCCGAACTATCACAGGTAACCCCCAAAAAACTTATTAATGAGATTTTGTTACTTTTTAAAACGGTTATTAAGTTTTCAGACTCTGTTGTGTATTTGCACTAATGCCACGTCTCAGCTCGGACTGGCTGCATTTTTGGTGCTCAGCAGCCACACGTGGCCCGTGGCTGCCGGGTTGAGCGGCCCCGTTGCAGAGGGACCCCGTGTCACTGGCCATGTCGGCCCCTCCGCCCGGTGCAGACCACACCCAGACGGCCTTCTTTGTGCACTTGGCCTCTTCCTTCTGTGGGAGGCGCGCTCCCAGCAGCGGGGTTCCGGGGTGTCTGATGTGTGAGATGTTGTCATCGGTCTGTGTTTCAGCTGCTCTCCCGTCTCAAGGGGAACTTGGAGGAAGAAAACCACCACCTCCTGAGCCAGATCCAGCTGCTGAGCCAGCAGAACCAGATGCTTCTGGAGCAGAACATGGAGAGCAAGGAGCAGTACCACGAGGAGCAGAAGCAGTACATGTAAGCGGTGTGGGTGGACACCTGTCGGCAGAGGGGCCCTGGCGTGCCAGGCGCAGAGCTGCCCGTGCGCGTGGGGTCTCAAGGGTGAGGGGACAGACTGTCTTAGCGGCACTTCCCTCCCTGGTCTTCTGTGGAATGGCTCTAGGCTTCTGCGAGTAGGGGGGTTGGCTTTTATTCACTCTTCAAGACACCGTCCACTGCCAGCAGCTGCTTGACCTGCTTTAGGAGTGAAGTCCACTTTAAAAAATACCACAGTGGTTTAAGAGAGGTGCCCAGGGGAGGAATTCAGATTGGAGGTGAGCCCTTCCTGTCTGTGTCTGTTTTCCTGAGAGACCTGGGCAGTGGACTGTGTGTGCGCCGGGGCTGTCCTCCGCCCACCAGTGGGCACGACGTCCCGGCTGTGGTGTAGGCCCCTCAGTGTGCCCAGAACCAGTTTCCTGGGTGGGGGGGGGGATGAGCAGAGCTGTGTGCACACCAGACAGATGTTGAGGAGCTCCGTGGGGCGTAGAGGGAAGCGTGGTGGTGGGAGTTGGGGGCTCTGCTCCTGGGGGCGAAGGCTTGGCAGCGGGAGGGAGCATGAAGGCGGAGCAGGACGTGGTCTGGGGGTGGGGAGGGTGCAGGGAGTGCCAGGAGGGAAGGCTCCTGTGCTGACTAACGAGTCGGACTCACTGGGAAGTGAGTGTGGAAGGGATGCTGGGTGACAGGACCTCGGAAGCTGCCAGGAAGGAGGTCAGGAGGAGGAAGAGGAGCTTTGGCACTGGAAATCGGTGGTCTGGAAGTCAGGTGATTAAGATGCACCTTGTGGGTCTGGGGTGGTCTTCACCCCTCCGTGCTGATGGGACTGCCCTTCCTTGTGATCGGGAATGGCTGGCCAGGGTGGGGCAGAGGGACATGGTCACCGTGACCACCGGGGCACTGTTTTAGCTCCCCTGGGGTAACGATGCTGCTTTGCTCTTCTCCCAGTTCCAGCTGCTCACCCACAGGTGCCTCGCTGCCTGCTGGGGAAGGGTTTGTATGGAAAACCACACTGTAGTTTATAGTAGAAATGGCCGTTACTGGAAGTGGGCCCTTTATGACCCAGCTGGTAAAAATCACCCGCAGAGGCTGGGCGGGTGCAAACCAGAAGAGTGGGAGCAGCCTGGCCCCCGGGGGACAATCCGATGACGGTTTCGCATCACAGAGTATCTGCAGAAGGCCAGGGAGTCGGCCCGCTTCCCGAGCCTGCTTTGGGCTGAGCACCTTTCCCGGCCCGGGCGGGGTGCAGCTGGGGGCGGCAGGTCACACCCAGACGTGAAAGCACTCTGGCACAAGGCCAGGCGGCACGGCTGTGGGGACAGCGTAACACAGACTAGGAGTGACACAGACTAGGATGATGGATGCCGAGCCCAAGGGTGCTGGGAGCAGAGCAGGGTTGGCGGATGGGGGCCCGAGGGTTCTTGAGCCATCACTTTTCATGAGGTGCTCACTTCCCGGTGAACCCTTGGGAGAGCCCTCAGTTTAGAGGGGACCTCGGCAGCTTCGTGGCGAAGGGCCTGAGCAGCGGCCTCTGGTCCAGAGGCCTCATTTTCAAGCTAAGGAACCCGGGGTCTGAGCTGTCAGGGTCACACAGGTGGTGAGCGGCGGAACGGGACAGGAGCCGGCGGCCCAGTTCACACACCGCCTGTGCCGCCCCAGATGAAACCAAGCCACACTTGCTGTCCATCCGTCTGTCTGTCCATCCGGGAAGGCCAGACCCCTCCCCGCGAGCAGCGCTGCCCTTCGGCGGCCCAGGGCTCCAGGGGCGTCTCTCTGGTCCTTCCCGTGTCTTTGAAAATGTGGACTGATTGCCAGTGTGTAGAAATCCAGAGGGTTTGCCTCACAACCAGGGTTTCTGGGTTTTTTGAGGGGAGAAAATCAGAAGACCCGCCCCTCCCAGAGCAGTGCCCTGTTTGCCGAACCCGGTTCATTCCTGCGTGGCCCTATGCGTGGCACCACGTGTGGCCCCCACCACTCCCTCCGGGTTCTCCGGGCCCACTGTGCTCCTGTCTCCTCTGTCTGGCCCCCGGAAGGCCCGAGTTTGCCTCCAGGGACATGTTGTCAGAAACACAGCATTGAAATGGCTCCAGGTCAGAGCTCTGACTTTGCAGAGGACATTGCAGTGCTGACTTCGTTGTTAACCTTGACGCCCATGGAACTCACCGAGGGCAGACCCCTCCCCTCCACCGCAGGTGCTGCAGACCTGCACCGGCAGGGGCTAGCTCAGCCCTGTGTCCTACCCCAAGTGCCCAGCGTGCTGGACCTACCTGGCTGGGAAGTCCTCAGGGTCTCCAAGCTTTGAGTTTTCAGTCGGTTCAGGGTTTGCTCTCCTGAGTCGATGTTTGGCCTTCGGCAGGTCTCCTGGGGGGTCAGGGGTCCTGGAGGCTTCCACCCAAGCGTTCCCAACGTGGCCATCGTGCTGGGCACAGGCACCATGGTGTCCGAGTCCCAGAAAAGGGCCCGGGCTGGGGTGCTGAGTAAGTTTGTGTGTTTCTTTTAAAAACCAGACCGGTTTTTCTCTCTCCTCTGTCACAGAGACAAATTAAATGCCTTACGGAGACATAAGGAGAAACTGGAAGAAAAAATCATGGACCAGTACAAGTTCTATGACCCTGCTCCAAAGAAGTGAGTTGGCTGAAGTTTCAGCAGCTTACACATGGGGCAGAAGACGTGCTCGGTCACAAGTGGGGGCGAACTCTGGCTGGTTGGTGGCCCGTGACCCGGCCGGCCACCGTCTGCATGCAGGCCCCGCAGGCACAGGGAGGAGGTGGAGTCTCTCCTCTCAGTCCTGCTCTCTGTGCTCAGGGTTTCCCGCTGCGGCCTGGCCCCTGCCAGCTGGCCACGAGCCCTCGTAAGCGGGCAGAGGGCCTGGTTTTAGAGCCAGGAAAGCTGCAGTATCAGGCTTTGTCTCAAGATTTAACAGGACATGGAAAACCATGTTTCTGTTCGGGAAGGAAGCTTGGGTCAGGCCCCTGACCCCACACCTGTGGGCTTCCAACACAAGAACCCTGGGCCTTAGCTGAGTGCCTCGGGATTCCCTGGGCTGCAGGGCAGCTTCATGAATACATTCTCTTCTCCAGAGGCAGCCGCTGCTCCGGCTGTGGGCTGGCTCGGACCTCGAGGCTGCTGGCACCCAGGATGCAGAGCTTCCCCTGGCCCTGGGCCTGAGCCCCAGGGGCGGGCCCTTCATGCTGTCCTGCCTTAGCCCAGCCTTGCAGGCAAAGTCTCCAAAAATCCTGCAAGGCCTTTCTGTTGAAACCACAGGACCAGGGCTTCAGAACCTCTGCCTGAACCTTCCGTTGACAGAGAAACTGGGGCACGGATGAGGACATTGAGGGATTTGTGTAGGCACAGGGCTGTTCAGTGGCAGAGCCGGGACCAGAACCCTGGTGTGGTTCTTGTTGCGTCGGAATGCCGCTGTTTCCAGTTAGCTGCGGTATATGGCTTACCCTGTAATTCAGCCCACTCTTCCCTGCCTTCTGCCCCCTGCCCCAGACTCCCCAGTGCAGGGGAGGGTCAAAGTATGCCAGCTTATGTCACTTATTATCAGCTCTGCTGGAAAACGAGGAGGTTCCTGACTCTCCCAGAAAATGGCATTTTCACAGGAAAAATTGCTAACAAATCTAGATCAGATGGGCCCAGCGGCACCTCCTGCATCTCACACAGACACCCAGGCATGGAGAGCCGTGCATGAAGTTCTGTTTTCCCAAGGGGCGAGTGTGGGTTTCTGCTGCGGTGTGTGCTTCTGCCGCCCCCGGGTCGGCATGGATTAACTGCGACCTCTGCCCCACCCCGTGAGCCCCAGGTGTGATGATTGTGGTGACGGCGAAGAGCCCCACCATTCTGAGCCCCACCTGGATGGCCAACCCCCCAGGCTGGCGAGGGAAATCCTGGCTTGCGTTAGGGCCCCCAGGGACCTGCTGCAGGGGCAGTGAGGGCCGGCTGTGTCCTAAAAACCCACTTCTAACTAGGAAAAACCACTGGATTGGAGCCAAAGCCTTAGTCAAATTCATCAAACCAAAGAAAGAGGGTTCCAGAGAACGACCGAAGTCGACCGCAGATGACCCTCCCTGGCCGCTGGAGTCCTCGGACCCGGCCTCGCCCGCGGCTTCTCAGCCTCTCAGATCGCAGCCGGAGCCCCCTGAGGCCCCCCCGTCGGGCTCCAACTGCGTAGAAGAGCGAGACACCCGCAATGGGCCTGTGGGGAAAGGTAGGAGGGGCTGGCCTGGCCACAGGCCAGGAGGGAAGGGGCGGGTCTCAGGTGTCCCTCGTGGACAGAGTAGCCCAGTGTGACAGTGTGTGGATGTGCACCCCTGTGTGTCGGAGCCAGAGAAGGGCGTGCTTCACAAACACACACATCTGCCTCCTTGGGTGCGGCGACAACCAAGGGGAGAGTACAAACCCACGTCAGCGTTGCGGCCGTTTCGGCCCACGACCGTTCAGGTACTTGAGCGTGAGAAGCACCACCCCGCGTGTGTGTGTTGGGGACTCAAACATCCAAAGCCTACATCCACACAGGCACCACAGAGACAGGCTCGGTGGCGTATGTCCTGGGGTTTCCCTGTACCTGTCAAAGGCCTAGAGTAAGCCGTTCTGTAGGGAGATCCCAGTGCACTTGACACGGAACGGGCATATGCAGGATCCTCAGTGAGGTCCTGGGTGGTTCTGTTCTCTGCATCACTTTGAAAGGCAGGTCTGGTTTTCTCCTCCGACCTGATCTAGCCCTGAGTCCCATCGCCATGGGGTGCGGCTTCCCTAGACCCTTAGCACTGTCCTTGGGAGTTTGCCAGAGGTTCTGAAATGGATTTCTAGTTGCACGTGCTATGTTTCATCGAATCTAAGGCTGTCGGTTACAAGCAGCGCAGTTACTGTGCCCACGTGAAAAGAAGGTAAACTGGCTGTGGCAGTGACAGTTTTTGTCACCTAGCCCACCGTGAGTGTGAGACATGGTTGAAGCCACGTCCTCATTTCAGAGAGGTTAAGGTTCGGGGGCAGCGGGAATGTGCATCTTACGATCGACTGAACACAGACATGGCCTTAAATGGGTTCACTTTCAAATTTACTTTTAAATATCATTTTATAGATTGTTTTTTCTGTAAGCCTGCCAGACCTGCCCCCTGAGAAATCTAAATTTCCCAAAGGACACTGGGACTTTGTGACGATCAGGCCCCTGCCTGAGACTCATGTACTCTCTGGCTGATGCTGCAGCGCTGAGGGCCGGGGACAAGCCGCCTTCCGAGTGTGACGTGCACAAGCCTTTCTGGGGGATTCACCCCTTCTACGTCCTGGCATGTCACTTGAAACGCAGAAATGAAGAGTACACACACACACACACACACACTTACACACTCACACACTTTGGGGAGTAACGCTTGCATCCCCAGTGTTTCCCAGGAGATGGATTAGGTGCAGTGCTGACAAGCAGCTAAGTGGCAAGGAAGCTTGTTCACACCTGTTTTTATGTGGAGGGGCTCTGTTGCCTCAGGTTTCCACACTAGCTATTTAAATTTCTTGACAGTAACTTGCGTCACTGTCTACGGTGGCTTAGTTAACTGTGACCAGCCTGACTGAGCCAGGAAAGCTTTCGGAGGAAAGCAGTGCTCGATATCCAAACCGCTGTGCTGGTCTGGGATTGAGCAGCTCAGTGACTAACATTAGGAACAGCAGCCATGGAGTGGGCGCTCCTGCTGGGCGAGGTGGGCACGCTTGCCGTCTACTTGTCAGAGCCGAGAGAGGGAGGCCGGGCGCACCTGTTGCCCAGAGAAAGGCGTTAGAGCTGAGGTCCGAGCACCAGTCTGACAGATCCCACAGACTAAGCTCTTAACCACTGTGAGCGCTGCCCATAGTTAAAGCTGCTTTGGTCCCTGAGGGTGCCAACAAACCTGGGGCACCAGCCTTGACTAGTGGGTCCCGGATCCTGTAGTGTGACCTGCGGCCACCAGGTGGTGCTGTGGAGAAAGAAATAACAGATTCCAGCCTTAACTTTAATCCCAAATCAGAAGTCAGATAAATCAGTTATGTTAATGTAGGACGTGTTCACAAAGTTAGACCAAGGGTCTGCTCTGAGAAGACTGTAATTTAAAGGTCGTAAAGTGTAGGTTTAGAGTAGAGGGTGCATAGGGCTCTGAAAGGGAATCCTTCTTGGTGTCGAGGGTGTTTTGGTACCACAAAGAGGTATTTTCTTTGTTTTCCCACTCATTCTGCCCAAAGGGGTCCCTTTAGATGTGCAGGAGTGACGAGGGGTCGCTCGGGAGGGCTGGGCGGTCCCAACAGGACAGAAGCAGGTCATTGAGCACCCTCGGGCAGGAGCAGGGCCCTGTGTGCGTGGGACCACCAGGGGCCCTGACGTCAGAATGGATGAGGAAGAAAAGCCCGGCCCTAGGTGAATAAACATCGTTCTTTAGTAATTCAACATGTTGAAACTGGAAAGCAGCCCAGCGCTCTCCTCACGTGTCCCGCAAGGAATGCACTGGTGTGAGGTGCCACAGAGTGGCTGAATTGAGTCCCGGCGTGAACGCCGCACCGAGTCCCAGCTCCGGCTGCCTTGTGGACGCTGGTCTCCTCTCCCCTGGGCTGGACGGGCTTCTGATTTCCCGAGTACTTTCGCCGACTTAGCGTCACTTGTTGTTATTACTCATTTCATTTATTTGCTGTTCTGTTTTTTTTCCTTCCTCTCTTGGGTGATCCGGGGGATAACAATTTAGCAACTCAGCGCAAAAAGAGTCCCTTTTTGAGAAGCAAAAGCAAGGACAAAGACAAGTCTCCAACGGCCCACCCGGCTTTCTCTAAACGCCTGCGATTCTGGTCTTCCTCTGACATGCCACCCTCTCCTAACGAGTCTGTCTCTTTTTCCGAAATTGGAGACTTCTAACCCGTCTCCTTTATCAGTGTCTTCATCATGTACCCTCCTTCATTTCTGAAATTCAAACAAGCAAACAAACAAGCGAACAGTACCTAAAGGCCAGATGACCCATAGTGGACCCCTCCTCCTGACCCCAATTCCAAGCCAAGCTTAACGTAGCCAGCGTGGATTCTGATTTCAACAGAGAAGATGAGTTGACACGCCCCCTGGACTGTACCCCGGCACAGCACAGTTTTAGGGGAGCCTCGGGACATCCGCGCACGGGTCCTCGGGCCGGGTGTCCCTGCTGAGTGAGTCCCCTGGCCATGTGCTGCCCCCTCTCTCTCGCACCTGCAGGCTTATGTCATGCCCACGTGTGCCGCAGAACTGGTCCGTTGTCGCTCTGCTTCCTAAAACGTGCGCCCTCTGTCCAGTGAGATGGTTTTTTTAAGATTTATTTGTAAGCCACTAAATTTGAAACTGCCGCCCTTTTTTCCACATTCCTTGTCGGAGCACAGAATTGTTGGTTTTTGTGAACAAGGCCCTTTTTTAGACGTGTTCTATATTTTGAAGGATTTGTTGTTCTGTCCAAGCATTTGGAGTGATGGCATCGATGTTGCCCGATGTTGCCGAGCCAGGGCTGGGCCCAGAGTGAAGTCTTAGGACTGTGCCGAGATTCTCTGGCCCTTTGGATGCTGATGTCAGAACCACAGTGGACAGACAGACAAACAGCATCAGCACGCAAATCATGGCCAGAGTGGGGGAAAGCCGGTGCACACAGGCCTTTAGCTACTGCAGTGTTTCCTGTCTTCAGCCATCCTTGTTCCACCGCCGCGGTTTCTGCCATGTCTCTGTCACCCGTGTGATCAATTACCTGTCTTCCCTTGAACTGGCTCACCATTTCCGCTTACGTTTATTTTAAAAGGAGAAATTGTTATCAGTACGGTAAATGGAAAGCCAGTTCCACCATGCAAACAAGGTAACCATGAAAATAAACGCGCAGCTATTGTAATGTTCAGGTCAGTCCCCATGGTCTGACCTGGTCTCCCGCATCCGCTTCGGGGTCCCCGGGCTGCCGCACCTTGGCCCTCGGCCCTTCTCCCCCGCATGCTGCCTGAAACGCGCACTTCCCCGCCATCGCTGCCGCCATGTGCTCATCTCCCCTCCCCACCTCCTCCTTTTACCTCCACCCATGGATGCCTGTTCGACTCATTCCACCAGACTTGAATCTTGCTTCTCATTAAGGTTATCTTTCAAAATCCAAATTTTCCCAACTTCAAGTCATAATATTTGGGTGCCTAAAAACTTCACTGTGAGTCCAGACATGGGCAGCTGAGGGGCAGGGGCCAGGGCTCTGGGAGAGTGTGGAGAGGGGCCGGGATCTCCACAGTGAATGCTGCACAAAACAGCGTCATCCTAACGCTGCCAGGAACCCCACAGCATTGACATTCAACTTGTATCAGGGGAGTCCGTCCTCTTTTCCACTACTAAGTAGCTGAAGGATTTTGGGGTTTGTCTTTTTCCCACTTTTTAAAAAGAAATTGTATTTATTTTTAGAAAGGGGAAAGGAAGGAAAAAAGGGAGAGAGAAACATTGATTGGTTAGTTGCCTCTTGCCCGCCCCCAACTGGGGACCTGGCTTGCAACCCGGCATGTGCCCTGACTGGGAATTGAACTGGCGACCTTCTAGTTCAGAGACCGATGCTCAAGCCACTGAGCCACATCAGCCAGGGCTCCAATTTTTTTCTTATGTAGGATTTTATTTAATTTTGACGAGAGAATATGGTCATGGCAGAAAATTCAGAGGCTGCAGGAAGGCACCAGTACGAGGTAGAGACCGCCCCCTCAGCTGGTCTCACCGTGCAGGGGCGGTCTCACCGCGCAGGGGACAGTCTCACCACACAGGGGCGGAGACGTCGTGAACAAGCTGTCTCTGGGAAGGCCATGCCCTCCTCCAGGTGTAGAGGGTCCGGTTGGCAGGAGGCACGCCCAGACCTCAAGGGCCTCGACTGTGGGTCCCCAGTGGTCCTGGGCAGACACCCGTCAGGGTCTCCTTAAGTGGGGGGTTGCAGTGAGACACGGTTCTACAGGGCAGGTGTGCCCTCCAATTCATTTATTGGGCTTCAGCTGACACTTAGTTTAGCCTCTTGAGCTTGTCCTTCCTCGTCTCCCAGCGGTTCAGGGCTCACGCTGCAACCCAGCGTTAGCACTGGGCCGGCCTCCCAGGGTCTCCGTACAGACCCCACAGCACCCGCGGCGCACAGTCCGGCTTTTGTCTCCGTGGTCCGTGTGCCCTGCCGCCTCTGCTTCTAGGCCTCCATGTGGTGGCCCCACTGTGGCGTGGGGTTGTACGGGCCCCATACTCAATGCCCTTCTTTGCCCCAGGCCCTGGGGACCTAAAACCAAAGCGAGGGTCCCCGCACAGTGGTGGCCCCGACCGCACAGACACCTCCGCTGACCTGGCCCTGAAGCCCTGGCCCTCGGAGCTGGGCTCCCGGACCTGTTCCTCCTCAGCCGTCGCCACGCCCCCTTCCAGCTCCACGCCCGTCTCCCGGCACCCCAGCCGCACCAAAGGTGAGTCACGGGGTCCTTGCAGGACCACAAGGGCCGAGCAGCCGGGGCCCAGGGTCCTTCCTGAAGACTTGGCTGTGGGGCAGGAGGGGTCTCAGACGGACAGGTGGGTATCATCACACCGACACGGGTTCAGATGTCTGCCGCCTACGGCTTTGTGACTTGGAGCAGATAGCGTCACCACCTGAGGCCTGACCCTCCACCGCTAAAGGGGAAGCCCTAGAACCACCACCACGGCCCAGGGTGTGCCAGAACCGGCAGGAACCAGAGTCGGGGCTAAAACCAGGCAACCGGAGGGGTTTGTTCTCCAAGGAGGAGACTGGACAGGGTCTCTGAACTGTCGACAGAGTGGAGGGCAGGTGTCCCACTCTGAGAAGCAAGGGGCTTTGGGGAAGGATTACAACGCGGGTGACTCCTGGGATGCCAGTAGCCACGCGTGTCCACACCTGAGACGCGAGAGGAAAACGTTTTTCCGGGGCTGTCTGATGAGCAGAACGGTTCGGTCAGGTCCCGCCAAGTGGGGCCGAGGACAGTCAAGGGCCCCGGCCCCCTGAGGCGAGCCTGCACCCCTAGAGCTGAGAGCTTTCAGGTGCCCATCACCGCCCAGAGCGAGCGGATCTGTGCCCACGAAACAAGGGTAGCGTGCCGTAGAAAGGAACCGTTGCAGGGAGGGTTAAATTTCTGCTTGGAGATTTAAAACACAAGCAGAAAGAAAAAATACAGCTTCAAACTGAAAAAGACATTCTGCTGCTAACTTGGAGGTGAAAGTCTCTGAAGAAGCAGCAGAGAGGACTGATTCCCCGCTGGGTGTTAGGAATTGGAGGGAACGGGGAGGCGCTGGTATTCTTCACACACTGCCCCTGCTGGACGCCCGGAGCTACTGCACGCGCAGCCTTGGTGTGCCAGGCAGAGCCGGGCAGACAGGCCCCGTAGTTTACAAGTCAGACTTGGTGGGCCCTGGGGGAGGGTGAGCGGAGTGAGCAGAGGGTGGCCGGTGGTCCTCTGCTCCAGGCCAGACCTTCAGGACCGCAGCCCCTCGATGCAGGGTGTGTCAAGGGAGTCGTGCAGTGTGCCCCAGTCTCCCGGGGTCTGGGTGCAAGCCCTGCCTGGTCTCAAGCAGGGGCTGGGAACCCCATCTTCCCTGGGACTTCTAGCAGCCTGTGTGGCTCAAGGCCCAGCTCTCCTGGCAAACCCACGGGCTTTCTCAGCCTGGATCCCACCCTGAGTCGGGGCCCAAGCATGTCCGTCCGCCTGCAGAGGCTGTGTGTGGCCCAGGCACTGTGCACACTCAGCACTGCCCACGGCGACCCCCAGCCTCATTGTAGAGGGGAGCCAGGGTCTGCCATCAGAGAGACCTGAGCAGGTTTAAGGCACACGGCATTTCGTCTTGTCACAGGACGAGCAGCTCGCCAGTGGCTCTGAGATTCCGGGCTGTTCCCGGTTAGGGGCTGCTGGCGTGGGGTGCCGTCTCCGGGGAACTGGCATCCTTGCTCCCATGGTGGGTTCTTTCCTTTTCCCTCCTCCGCCACGTGAAGGCAATGAGGCCCCTGGAAGAGACTTGCTTTCACGGTCCTCCACCTTCGGTGCCGCGTCGAGGTGGAAAGGGGCTCCGGGGCGCTGAGCGTCACCGCCTTTGGCTGTGCTGTCCCGAGGCCAGAACACCTCTTTGGTCTGGAGTCCCAGTCCCTGCACAGGCGGAAGCATGATTTAAAGCTGAAGCAGTAGGAGTCGGGAGTGTACGGCTGTCCCAGCAGGAGAACTAGGGGCAGGCGTAGTACAAGCAGGTCCTGAGGGCATGGCCCACGCCTCTCTCCCTCACCCTCCATCACCCCCACTCCCCCCTACCCCCGCATCAGAGCCACAACTCAGGTGCTGGGCAGGAGTCAGAGGTGGCCATCTGGCAAAAGGCCCCGGTTTCCCCGCGGGCATGCCAGGTCCCTGACTCACCAGTCTTGTTTTCACCGCAGGCTATAATTCAGATGACAGCCTCTGCGAGCCATCCCAGGAGCTGGAGTTCACCAGCCACAGGCAGCAGGGTGAGTGGTCAGTGCATGGTGCCCTTCTGCCTGGGTTCTCAGACTTGTTTTTGTCAGCACTACTTTCCCTTCGAGCTAAGTCCGGTGTGGGGGTCCAGCACTCAAAATTGGCAAAAGTGGAGTTATGCTGAGGTGGGAATTCCTCAATACTCCTTTCCTGCCCTCCCTAGGGGCTTGAGCATGCAGCTTCTGCTTACATACCTCCAGTGATGTGGAAATCACTACCTGTCAAGTGTCCTACTTCTGGAGGCTCTGACTCCCTTTGCTTTAAGGATGTTCTGGAGACCTGAGCAGGGAGCATTGATTGCAGCAAGGTTTCCCACTTGGATTTTAGTGGCCCAGAGTGGCTCCCGAGGTGTCAATTTCCTCTCGAAATTGTTAGAAGCCCTTGCCATCTGATTTAAGCACATTGTAAATTTCTGTAGAAAGGAAATAGTGCGTCCTACCAGCCTTCTCAAAAGTGAAAAGTTACTTTGGGTTTTTATGATTTGTGAGAAAATCCTAGAAGGTGGGGAAGCTCATTGTTTAATAAAAAGGAGAAACTCAGAGATTCAGCCTCTGCAGCGATCAGCAGCAAGTGTGGGAGGGAGCGTTATCTCCAGCCCACCCGTGTCCTGAAAGGCTGAGTGGTGCTGACGTGGGTGTTTACAGCACCCACAGATGCAGGCGTTTACAACTTTGGGGCTGAAGACAGGCTCTGGGACCCCATGGAGCCCTCACATTCTGACCCTGGACCCTGGGCGGAGGGAACAGGATGGGGGATCCGCCACCACCCTTGGTCAGTCTCAGCGAGGAGCTGAACTGGCTGATGAGAAGGATTTTCTTCCTGAGTGTTCTGATTCGTGGAGCTTCTCTTGTCAAGAGAGGGCAGAGGGCTTTGCAGGGCGGGGCTCGAATAAACCAAGGTGTTTTCGGACCCACTGATTTGCTCCACAGTTGCCTTTTAGTGACACTCCCTTTTAAGGACAAAGGTGCATCGTTTAGCTCATACGTCCCCTTCTCAGAGGGGACACTCTTCACGAAAACCAGGTGTGTTTGGGCTCACCTCCGCACCCCGTTAACAAACAGGCTTTCTATGGATGCCTGCTTCATGAAGGGCGCACCAGCACCGGGGAACCGGGTGCCCTGCAGACCAATGAATCCACGGCCAACTTTGCTGGGCGGGGCGGGACACAGAGCAGTTTCCAGTGTGGTTCAGCCCAACACCCGCTGAGAGGTCGGGCCGGGTGAGGGAGACGCAGCCCCTGGCCCCCAGTGGTCGGCTGTGCAGTGGGGGACACACTGCTGACGTGTGGGACAGGCGGGAGGGCCGCAGTACTGCGTGTGCGGGAACAGTGGACCAGGAGAGGCGGTCCCAGGCCAGGAGGGGACAGCTGGCCCTTGGCCGGGGTGGTGCCACCGTCCCTGGAGCTGGCAGCCCCGCTCTGATGCCGGGGCTGCAGTACACATGGGCACACAGCACCTGGGGGGCTGGCTCCCCCTCCTTCAGGGCAGATGTAATTTCAAGACAAATGAAGAGAAGGACCTGGAGGACAGCCAGCAACCGAGAAAAGCGAGTGCTTTCTTCCCTCCCTAGGGTCCCAGCGCCCGCTCCCATGGACGGCCAAGGCGAAGCTGCCCCGTGCACGGGCACTCACTGCACGGTGCATGTGCAACGTGTACGTGCTACCGTCCAGGCAGGGCGTTTCCACGCGTGCTCTAGAAAGCTGCTCGCAGTACTGAGGGTGGGCTCTCCCCAGCCCCCAGCCCTCAGCTTACCCAGAGCAGCCCTCTGTCGCCTGCTTTCCGCACCAGAGTTTCCCTTGTTAAGGAAACTGTCCGAGGCCACGGCCCCAGACCTCACACAACAGACAGTGCACGTTGTTCTGGACAGCCCACCGTGCGCAGTGCTGCGTGCGCCCTGCCCTCTGAGGGTCCGGAGAATCCCACATTCCGTCCTGCCCAAGGGCATTTGCCCGAACTGTGGCACAGAGTTACCTGGTGTAAATCTTTCCGGATTAGACGGCTTAGTCGGGGACACGCTTGGTTGTGGGCCCTTCAGGATGACGTCTTGTTTCCTTGCAGTGTCGCGGCCGGGCAGCTTGGAGAGTAGCAGGAACGCGTCCAGCGACGGCTCGCCGCTCCCCCTCCCCCTGAAGGGTAAGCCAGCCCTTCTTTCCTGGCACATCTCAGTGAACTTGGGTCCGAGGCTCAGGGCTCGTATTAGTCGCATGATTTTAAAGACGCAACCGGCGAGGGTCTCACAGCCGCTGTGCGCTTGCATCCGCACCACCGCGTCGTGCATTTTCAGGAGCAGGCCTGGGCGTCGTACTAGCCCTGGGTTCAAATCCCCTCTCCGCTGACCAGCCCTGGGCTCCTGGTCGAACCGCCCAGCCTCTGAGTCCAAGCACTCCCCCGAGTACTCGGGAAGGGGGCAGCACTGGCAGCTCCGATCCCGAGTGGCCAGCCCACAGTGGGCGGCCTTGATTCCTTCGAAACGTTTCAAGTTTGCTTCACGGCGCAGGACGTGGTCTGTCTGCCCGGCCGTTCCCCGTGCGTTTAAAAGAGTGGGCGCTGTCCCAGGAGCTGACGAGGGTGGTGCCTGAAGGCTGTTAACTGAAACTTGAGCAGAAGTTTTCCACTTTTATTCTGAGTTATTTTGTTTTCAAATGCCACTGTGAGATTCCAAAGAATTCCAGAATGTCCTTGACACCCCCAGTGCCAGCCTGAGAGCCAGGCGCCCTGGGGTCTTGGGTGGGGCTCTGTCTGCTGCGTGCTGCACGCCGGCAGCAGCCCACCAGAGGCAGGTGAGCGGGAGCAGCTGCCCGACGTGTTCCTCCGTGTCCCCTCGCTCTGACCCCCAGGCTCCTCTGACCGACTCCACGGCAGGGCCGAGAGCTTCAGCAGCGAAGACCTGGTCCCCAGCAGGGACACGGCTCCTCTGCCCCGGGACGCCAGCACCCCAGGACGCACTGCCCTCGGCCGCCAGGAGCACCCGCCACCCCGGAACGGGCCTCTCGCCCAGGAGGGTGTCCAGAAGAGGGGTGCGGCCCATCCCCACGCAGGGGTGCGGCCCTGCGCCTCCCCGAGCAGTGAGATGGTCACGCTGGAGGAGTTCCTGGAGGAGAGCAACCGCGGCTCCCCCGTCCCCGTGAGCAGCCCAGGGCCCCCCCTCCCTCACTCTGTCCTTAGATGGGCCAGGGCCACGGAGACGGAGATGGATGGGCAGGGGTGTGGCCTGGTGCCCAGCCAGCAGCCACTAGCCCCGTGTGCTGGCGGCAGGCCCAGACCCCGGAGGGTGCTTTCTGCATCTGCGGAGTGAGCGGGCAGAGATGTGCAGCCAACACGGAGGGTGGGGATGGGGCAGCACCCGCCTGCAGGGTTAGGGGCTCTGAACACTCACTGACCCGGCATCTCCACCAGCAGAGGTTGGCAGACTGTCCCTGTCAAGGGCACCAGGGGGCACCCCTTTAGGCTGTGCCACCTCTGCTGTGACCCTTGACTCTGCCGTCGGAGCAGGAAGCGGACTTCAGCAGAGGGTGGGGCAGCCTTGAGGGAACAGTGGCGGGTGGCCATCCCCTGCAAAGCCTGGAGTTCCCCTTGAGGGGCTGCCTCTCTCGGCCCCACCACCCTGTTTCCCAGGTCAAGAGAAAGATCTAGGGGGCAATGAGGGCTGTGAGTACGGTTGGTCGGGCCTGCCAGGAGCGGCCCTGTTGCTTGCCCTGGCAGTCAAGGCAGAGCCCTAGCGAGGTGGCAGAACAGGATGCTCTGAGGAGGAAAGGGGACAGCCACCAGCTGGCCCACCCTCCGCCTCCTGCTCTGCTTGGTGGGAAGGGAAGGAACAGGCTGACACTGCGGGCTCGGGGCAGGCTTCCAGGCCTGACCCTTCCGCAGAGGGGATGCATTTGGTGGAGGGCCACTTCCCTCCCAGGGCTGTCTTCCTGCCGGTGGGGTGAGGGCTGGTGGGGTGAGGGGTGCCTGAGCGGTGTCAGGTTCTCTCCCTCCACCTGTGAGTTGCCCCGGCCCGCCATCCTGACTAAGGGCAAGCGGGAAACCTCAATCCTGGCCATGTGGTTGCACAGGGAACACTCTGGGTCAGTCGGGGCTCTTGGAGGATCCTCCTGGCTTTCCCTCCGGCCTATCTCCCAGCGCCTCCCCTCTTCTCTGCAGGACGCTCCCAGTTGCCGGGATGACCTGCTAAGCGACTACTTCAGGAAGGCCAACGATCTCCCCGCCGTCGGAGGTCAGCCAGGACCGCCTGCCAGGAAAGAAGGGGCCAAGATGCCCACCAACCTGGTGGCCCCCACCATCAAGATGGCCGTCCACACCTCCGAGGGGAGGCAGCTGAAGCCGGGGCAGTACGTGAAGCCGAACTTCAGACCTGCCGAGGCCGAGGCCCAGGCCCCGGCCCCACCCAGCGCCCCCGGCAAGCAGGCCCAGCCCCCGCAGAGCCTGTCTCTGGGTAGACCCCGGCAGGCCGCCCTGCCGCCAGCCTCCCACACAGCCGCCAGCCGCAGTGCGTCCCTGAGCCGGGCCTTCAGCCTGGCCTCGGCCGACCTGCTCCGGGCCAGCGGGCCTGACGCCTGCAAACAGGAGCCCACTCAGAAGCTGGGGGGTTCCGAGGCTTCAGGTGGCAGAGAGACAAGCAGCCATACCCTGCTAAGCGCCACCCCCTCCAACTCCCACAGCCTAGCCCGGGAGCGGACCCCACTTGTGGGAAAGGCTGGTGGCCCCTGCCAGGGCCCCAGTCCCCGAAGCCGGCCACTGGACACAAGGCGCTTCTCACTGGCTCCCCCAAAGGAGGAGAGGCTGGCCCCCCTGCAGCAGTCTGCCACAGCCCCGGCCATTGCCTCTGGAGGCGGCAGCACCTCCCAGCTCCCGCACTTCTCACCTGCTGTGGCCCCTGTTGCCAGGACGAAGCCCCCAAACCCCCCACACTCGGGGGAAGTGGCCACCGTCGCCCCTGTCCGGGCAGGGCTCGGCCTCCCAGAGGGGGACGGCGTCCCAGGGCAGGGCCACAGAGAGGGGCTCCCTGCTAAGAGCCCCGCCAGGTCTCCCGACCTGGCTCCGCACCCCAACCGGGCCCCCGAGGACTTCGGTCGTGGGAACAGCTCGAAGAGCACGCCAGCGTCCCCAGAGCCGGGTGGGGACCCGCAGACAGTGTGGTATGAGTATGGCTGTGTGTGACTCGTCCCCTGGACCTTGAAACTACTGACACGCCTTCGGAGGACACGTCCTCCTCCTCCTGTCTGCCCGTGGTGTCGGGAAAGGGTCTTAGAGTGAGGAAGGGGTTCCCTTGTGTTTCTCCCATTCGCTTTGTTACTGAAAACACTGTGCCAAGCCCTAAGGGGTGACACTCCCAGGTGCGTGACGAGTCTTCCGAATCTGCAGCCTGTGGCAACCTGGTGTCCTTTGAGCAAACCTGCTTTGGCCTGGGGATGCTCACGCCACAGCAACAAAACTGACCTCCCCAAAGCAGACACTACGCGGGTACGCCCCTGTACAAACACTCGTTTGCACCTCGTTGACCTCCACTGCATCGTGCGTGCACGCGTGTGTGCGCACGCACGCTCACACCTCACAGGGCTGAGCCCTTGTGGGCCTAAAAACTCTACTCCCAGACATTTGATCCCAGGAGAGGCCCAGGCCGGCCAAACCACGAAGGCCTCGAGGCCCTGGGTGGACCCGAGAGGCAGGCCCGCTGTTCGCCTAGAACGGCGCCCTGCGTTCTGGGGCCCACGCACTTCCCTCTCCCCGGGGCCACGGTGGCCTTCCAGGCAGACGGCCGTGGGCCTTTACCTCTCTTCCTGCAGCTGGCTCCGGGGGCCATGTGGGCACCTGTCTTCGCTGGCTCACTTTTCTACGAAACACTGGATCTGCCGGGGGCGGGGGCGGAGAGCACCCTGCCCAGCTCCTCCCGGCGAGTGTACATAGTGTGCTGAGGGGAGTGTGGTGCCCCGTGTCCCCCGTCACGGAGATGTCGATTTATTGTTTCTGAATGACTTCTTGTGGTAGAAACCAGATTTCTTTAATATATTACATGTGTGTGCACACTCATGTGAAGTGTGTATTTGGAGGGGATCTATTTATGTTCCACGGGGAGTCGCTCTTTTCCTCCGGGAGCCTCGCCCGCTGCTCCGTGTGTGCGTGTGCAGGTTCCCGACGGGTTTCCTTCCCTGTTCAGTAAAGGTGCTCTTCCTGGGATGCACTAACCCTGGAGACTGTGGTTTTTTAAAGGCCTTTTTCTTCCGGTGTAATGTGTCGAGGAAGAAAGGGGAACGTTAACACTGTCAGTTTCAGGGTGCTCTGGCTGTGTGTTAAATAGCCTCTGGTTCTGGAACACGAGGAGGGGGTCGTAATAAACAATGGGGTAGAACCGAGTCCTGGTTTTCCTCCCCGCTCGTTGCTGGCGACGTGGATGGGGCGGTGGGCTCTTGGGGCTCCCTGCGTCGGCCGCCCAGTCTTTTAGGCCCCTGGGAGCCACAGCCCGTTTTGCCACGAGGTCAGAATGTGAAAGGCAGGTTTCCGTTTCCTGTGCAGCAGTTGTTCCCAGACTTGCATTTATTTTAGGTCGAGTCCCATTTTGATGTGGAGTTTGTATCACAACGGGGGCTGAGCTTCAAGTGATCCTTCGGGTTTTTCCAAGACTGATCAGCGAGGCAGTGCCAGGTCTGGCATTGAGGGCTGGGGCCTCCCCCATCAAATGCCTAAAGAGGAGGAGGGGAGGATGGCAGGCGCGCGCACAGGTTTCCCTGAGCAGATCATGACGATCTGTCCAGCTGATGCCTCTACCTGTCGTCCTTCCTCAGCAAACCTCTTCTGCAAAAGTGCCTCCTCTTGCCTCCTTTCCCATTCCTTCCCGAGATTCTGCAACCTGTCCTACCGAGTGTTCAGGGAACTGCCGTCCACAGTACTTGGAGCCACCCTGGGCGAGCAGTGGCGCCTTGCAGTGCAGGCTTCGTCCCATGTGGCCTTTGGCCTTTGCTGGATTTGACACCCAGCCAGTCACTCCTTGGAGCTCTCAGCCTCTGTCCCACGATTCCCTCCCTTCAGTGGCAGCTGGAATGCTCAAACTCACAAATTCCTCAGTCATTCCTTCCTTCCACAGTCATTGAAAGCTTCCTGTGTGTTGAGTTCTAGGTCCTGCTTTGAGGCATCTCTCTCCCCATGCCACCCCTTCAGGGCTGACCCCACTGGGTTCCCCTAGCACTGACCGCCCCTGAGCTTCAGGCCCAAGGTCAGCCACCTGTCTGACCCCCATGCCTGGGCTGCAGGCTCCCTGGCTCATTGACACCAGCTGTCAGTCACAGAAGCCAGGAGCCTGTGATGCAGGCTTGGCCCCTTCTCCCTCCACATCCAGCATTTTATAGGTCACCTGAACCTGAGAACGTGTCTGGAATCTGCACACGCCCCTCATCTTAGCTACCTGTGCTCATCTAAGTCTTACGCACACATACTCTGACCCTGGGTCTCAGCAGGGGCCTGCCCACTGGTCTGCCTGCCTCACACAACTTGGCTGCTGTGGCACCTCTCGGGCGCTCACCCCAGGTGACCTGTCTTCTTGCACAGTCCCCTCCCTCCGCCTCCACAGGCACTACACCCACCCCCTGTGGTCTCGGTTCTTCATGTGCTCACCTCAGGGTGCACCCAGGCCTCCATCACTCTCCTCCCACCCTAGACAAGTGCACACACATCCCTGGCTTTAATTACAATCTTCACAGAAGGCTTCAAACATACCCCTCGCCCCAGCCTCTCCTTGGAACCTCCAGGTCTGTCTCCGGCCTAAATGTCCCAAAGACACCTCCAGCCAAAAATGCCCAACACACAGTCCACCCTCCTCCCCCACCAGAGCCCGTGCTGCTCCTCTCATCCCATCGGGCCCCTGACACCCAGGCGGTGTCCAGCGTCCCCTCGCTCTTCCCCATGCCCCATCCTTGGGTTCCAACAGGGACACCTCAACTCACATATACAGCCAACCCCAGGTGATAGTCCCCCTCCCTGGGCAGTACCATGGGGTCTGGCTGAGGGGGACACCTCAAATCTCACCCCTGCTAAGCTGCAGGCCCCCCGCCTCTGCACTGGCCTGGGACATGTGTGATCTGGTGGGTGGGAAATACCGAGGTGACAGCTGGACACTCGTGCCCAGAGCTCAGGACGGAGGTCTGCCTGGAGAGACATCTGCGATCCCCTGTGGGACAAGAGGGGCGCACCCTGGGGGGGGACAGGAAGGTGAGATCATTAGAAAAGGTAGGGCACACCCCGGGGAGCACTAGCCAGATGTTTATCAACCAACCGGAAGTGAACATATCTATGTATACACGTATACATACACTCACATGTGTGTATATGTGTGTATGCAGACAGCCCACTGATTCCCTCAGAAAGCTCTCACTGATTTTTGCCAACCTGGTGTATTCATAGCCAACCTATGCCTGCACTCAGCCGACGAGTGAGCCTGCTTGCAGCGTGCACGGGGATGATACCTTCTCTTGGGTCATCAAGACTAGCAGAAGGTGTGTGCGGGAACCTGACTCGTCTGCCGATGGCGGGAGACTGCTCAGTCCAGCGGCGTGTTCCGAAAGCCAGGTGACGTTCCTCAGTCTCCTGTGCTGTTTGCCTTGTCAGGGCTACAGACGTTAAAAAAAGATACAATTTACATACCATAATATTCACCCAAGACACACTTTTAACATTTTCTCCACCACTTTCTGAAGTCTAGCGACAAAAGACACAAAAACACACCAAATCGAGCCCTGGTTGGGTAACATTTGCCGATTTCTGTGGTGTAAATATTTCCATCACAGCTGCCGACATGGTGTCACCAACCACAGAAGTGGGAAGGGATGTGCCGTGTCACCCCGTTATATACTGTCACCTCTGGACAGATGGGACAAGTGCAAATAACCCCAAGAGCCTAGGGAACCATACAATCATTACAAGCGGCAAGGTTTGAGTATTTATCACTTTTGGTTTTAATATAAATCATTTAATAGCAGTTTACGTAAGTTAATTTTTAATGATGGCTGTGTTTAACACCTGGCTTGGGAAATTCCTGGGAACTCCCCGATCTGCCCTCGCAGACCAGCAGAGGCTGGCTCCAGCCTGTGGGATGCGGTTTAGGGAGGGGCTGGAAGGGAAGGGACAGGTGAGAAGGTGCAGGTGGAGGGCAGAGCAGCCAGGCCCTGGGAGCATCCCATCCCGGTCCTTGTCGGTTCATGTAGGCACAGCGATCTCCCCACACTGGGCACACAGAGGCCACGTGGGCTCTGTCTGGAGACTGGACACTGCCCTAGCTTCTCTCTCTCTTCCATCCTCCCTCCTGGCCCTCTTCCAGGGGTAGGGCGGGGAGAGGGGACCTGGAGAGGTGGATAGACCTGGGGCCTGAGGAAACCAGCCCCTCCCCGTGTGTGAGGTGGGGCGGAGAGGACCCGTGGAAGGCAGGCAGGAGCCTGGGAGGGCGGAGGGTCCCGGCAGGGCCGGCAGGTGCCCAGGGAGGGCTCAGAAATGTCATCGCCTTTCCAGGCTCGGGCTTTCTGGCCCAGCCCACTGAGGTTCACAGAGCTGCTTCACGCGCGCAGTCTGCAAGCTAGCAGGGGCAAAACCAGCAGCCTGCGCCCCTCCCCCCTCCCCAGAGACCTCAAATTAACAAGGAGTAAGCCTCTGGGCCCCTCCGAATCCCCCGCGGTAGAGTGATGGCCCTCACTAGCCCTACTGGAACCCGCATCCTCCCAAGGCCTCTGGAGCAGCTGCTCTGCGCCCGCAGGCGGGAGTGCGCCCGCCGGGAGCCCGCCCCTGCGCTGCCTCCGGGTGGCAGCGGCGCGACCGGAGCCACCCCGCACCACGCCCCCGCCCGGTCCTCAGCGCCGCCGCCACCACCGCGTGGCCATCCTTCCCCTCCAGCTGGCTGGCGGGCCGGCCTGGGCTCAGCCGGGTGCGGTCCATCTGCGGCCCAAATTCCTGCACCCGGGACCTGAGCGAGGTGAGTGCGCCGGGCAGCTCTGCTGGGGGTGAGGCTGGGGTAGTGTGAGCCGCGGCAGGAACGACAGCGGCCGACCGCAGGCTGGGAGGACGAGGAGGAGACCTGCGCCTTCAGCAAGGCCGGCTCCCCGACACTCCTGGAGCGGAAAATTCAAAATCCAGTCCCTGGTACAGAGGCCTTTAGGGGGCGTAGAGGAGGAGAAAGAGGGCTGTGCGGTAGGTCCCCGTCATCACAGGGCCCAAACTGATAGTGCTCTTGGTGTCCAGGGACCTACCAGCACTTGGGCGCCGTTTGGGGGCACAGCAGGCCAGAGAGAGTGGTCCTGCCCATGATCTCCTGGGTGGGGGTGGATCTCAAAAGTCCAAGACTGCCCAGGTTCCCTGGGGACAGGCCCTGACCTGCGGGGATGGCAGCTAAGGCCCACAGAAGAGCACCACCCTAGGAGCCCAGGGCCTCTGGGCAGGTTGGGACAATGCCCCCTGCCTCGGGGGACCAGGGCAAACTAGCATCTGCTGAATGCCTGCTGGTGCCTGGCAATTCTCCTGCGTCAGTGCCTTCCACTCATCCAGCAGATGGGCCCTCGGTGCACGACTTCAGCCCCCGCCGCCAGTACGCACAGGGCTCCCTTATCCACTGTGCCATGCACACCCGTCACTGCGAGCATTCCCAGGGCACCTCCTAGTCCCCTTGCAGTTTTCAGTGTAGCAGTCCCCTCTTCCAGGAAGGCTACCGAGACTGCCCTCCTGCCAATCAGGCACGTTTGGACTTCGGGCTCCCACAGTGTGGTCCAATCATAGGTGTTGTTAGCTGTTGTCAGAGTGTTGTAATGTCTGTGTTAATCCGAGTTTTCCCTTCTGAATCAGAGTTTTGAAAACTCCCCCTTTCCAGTTTCATTTTATTATACATATAGGGCAAGAAGAAATTTTCCTATACCTTCCTAAGCTCTTTAGGCTAGTCTAATGATTAAATCTGCATGAGACAGATTAACAAGAGAAAGTAAAGGGTCTCCGTTGCCTTTAGCTTAAAACAACCCACATGCCCCAGAGGGAAGGAGGCAGGGGTACATGGGCCATGATGCAGCTGGCCACTGCCGAGGTCCTCACACTGCCAGCCATCTCTTCTCCCCAGCCAGCCTGCCCTGGCCCTCGTGCCCGCTGTGTGGCTCCCAGGGGGCACCATGCCCAGAGTGCCCCACAGGTCCCCTGGGACCTCCCTGCTGCTGCACCCCTGACATGCAGTCAGGCCTCCAGCACCATTGCCTCCGTGTCCCTGAGCTCCTGCCTCACTCCAGCTTTCTCCCCTTCCTGTCCACGCAGGCTCATGGAGCAGATTACCACGTCCCCTGTCCGGTCAGCCCCTCCCTTGCAGCAGCCCCACCCCCAGCTCTGAGAGAATTCTCTGGGCCTTCTAGCTGCTCAACGCTCACCCTCTGATGCCACTCTGCCCTCCCCACCACTGAGTGTGTGTGTTGGGATGGGGGTTCAGATGTGGCAGTCCCAGAGGAGTGATCAGGCCCACCGCTGAGGGGCAGTGAGTGCCTCTTTGTCCACCGCCGGGCCCAGGGGGACATTCGGCAGCGAGAGGAACAGCCCTGCCCCCTCACTCATGGTTCTATCACACTTAAGTTCACTCATGTTAATGGGGCAATTGTGTTCCACTCCCAGAAGTGGAAACTCAGTGCCCCCTGCCACAAAAGATAATTAAATGAAAACAAAACATAGCACACCAAGCAGCGTTATTCAATTATAATTATCACCTGTTACAAAGAGAGATGAGCAAGAATTAAGGTTGTGCTCAAAACGGACTAGTATCCAACTGAGATGCTCTCCTTAGTGTGATAAGATGGATTAAGAAGGAATTGGGCTGGGAATAACAAGCTATACTCCCATCAGTCAGCACCTGCTGAGTGCAGAGTACCACTTGGAGCCCAAAGCAATACAGAACAAAGCTTCAGTTTATCCTGCATCAGCTGAAGGGTCACTTCCTCCAGGAAGCCCATCCAGATGTGCTTCCCTTAATAAGCTGTACTCCTGCTGTCACACTTGTCGTGTTTCATTGCAATGGCATATTGCCTTCCACCACAGAATGTAAGCTCCGTAAGAACAGCCACCAGGTCTGTCTCACTCAATTCACCATCCAGGTCCCCACCCCCAGGGCTTGGAGCCAGGAGCTGGATGAGTGGGTGAATGAATGAGGAATGAATAGCTGGGCCCCTTCCCACAGAGCCTTTCCTTCCTTCTCCTCCTAGTTCAAACCCCATACCCGCCATCCTTCAAGGCCCAGGGGTCCAGCTCCTCCAGGAGGCCTTTCATCAGCAGACCGTGCCAGCCCCGAGCGCTCCTGCCCTGGACAGCCCATCTCTGGCCCACGGCCAGGGGACGTTCAGTCCCACTGCCAGGGTGTTTCTTCCCCTCACAGGGCAAGCCGTGCGGGCGGCACAGCCGTGGCTCGGTCCCCACTGCAGTGACTCACCACAGTTCTTCCTTCAGGGATGCGGCCGTGTTGGGTCTTGGCAGCTGTACGAGTTCCCTTGGGTTGTTGTAACAAATTCCCGTAAACTTGGTGCTTAAAACAATACAAATTTATGCCCTGGCTGGGTGACTCAGTTGGTTGGAGCACCGTCCCGTACACCAAAAGGTCGCAGGTTCCCTTACCAGCAAGGGCTCCTGCAGAAGGCAACAGATTTCTCACATTGATGTCTCTCTCTCTCCCCACTGCCTTTCCACTCTCTAAAATCAGTAGGTATATCCACAGGTGAGGGTTAAAAAAACGCAAGTCTATTACCTTACAGTCCTGGAGGCCAGAAGTGGGGCTCGGGGTGTTGGCACAACTGAGTCTTTTGTGGAGGCTTGAGGACGGAATCCATTGCCTTCCCGGCTTCTGGAGGCTGCCTGTTTTTCTTGGCTTGTGGCCAACCCCCATCTTCAAAGCCAACAGTGGCTGGTCGCCCCTTTCCCACCCTGCAGCCCTCCAGTGCTCTCCCCTTCGGCCGTGCGATCATCGGGCCCACCTGCATCATCGTGCAGGATAATCTCCTTAACTCACCACTTCTGCGAAGTCCCTTTTGCCAGGTAAGGCAACACAGGCACAGGTGCAGGTGAGGATGCAGGGACATCTTTGAGGGGGCCGTTACTCTGGCTATCACAACAGTTGTCACAATAGCTATCCCTCCCTGGTAGTCTGAAGGTGCCATCGCTGGTGGCACATTAACAACAGCTGGCGTCCACCGAGCACCACCTCGGGGCCAGGAGCTGCTCTGAGCTCACTACCTAGCACCCCAGGAGGCAGGGCCCTGCTGCCCTCCTCATGTTACAGGCGGGGCACTGAGAATGAGGTAGGTTGGCAGATGGCAGAGCTGGGATGTGAACCGGGGCAGTCTGTGGTCCGAGGCTATGCCACCTTTCCAGCACCATTACCACCCCCAAGGCACTAGCTCGTGGCCTGGGAACAGGCCGGGCAAGGCCTGAGCCTGGCACAGGGGGAATTTCCCGGCGTTTCTGGATGAGGCCCCTGTCTAGGGTACACAGTCTTTGCCAGTCCACCCCAGCACCCACCCCTGTGAGAGGCACCCACACTGATCCCGGGAAACGCAGGGAGCTGCGAATTATTCTCTCTGGGGACTCCAGGCAGGCACGTCCGGAAGAGCTCCTGGTGCTGAATGCCACTCAGTTCACCTCTGTCCTCCACCAGCATCCACACACCAAAGAAACATGAGCCCCGTAGGAGGCAAATGTAATAGCACATTGAAGGAAACAAACCCCACCCCCTGGCTCGCCGGCACACAACCTGTATTCCGGAGCAGGGGGCACATGCAAGCCTTGCACAGGCCTGGGGTGAGAAGCCACACCAGCGTTTGCCGAGCACTCCCTAGAACAGTTCTAAGAGGTTTCCTTAAAAAATACTAACTCACTAAATACTGTGAGATGTTATTCCCAATTCCACAGATAAGGAAACTGAGGCACAGAGAGGTCATATAACTCTGAAGTCACACAGTCAGTGTAAAGAGCTGGGACTCCACCCATTCTCCATAAGCAGGAGATGAAGGCAGAGGCTGGTCGAGGCTGGCTGAGCAGCCCCAGCCTGGGTCCTGCCATGTGGCTTCGGTTGGCCAAGCCCCCCTTGTCCCTTCCCAGCCCACCCTGCCCCCTTGGCACCTCCAAGACTGCGCTCCCGGCTTCTGAGCCAACCCACTTTCCTGAGAGCACCTTTACGTTACATTGTTACAATGATCTTCCTTATTAACCTCACATTATTTTTTAAAAGATTTTATTTATTTTTAGAGAGAAGGGAAGGGAAGGGAAGGAAAAAGGGAGAGAAACATTGATGTGCAAGAGATACATCGATTGGCTATCTCTAGCATGCCCCCAACTGGGGGCCTAGCCTACAACCCAGGCATGTGTCCTGACCAGGAACTGAACCAGTGACCTCTTGGTTTGTAGGCCAGCATCCAGTCCACTGAGCCACACCAGCCAGGGCCATTATTAGCCCCATTTGAAAGAAGAAGAAACTGAGGCTCAAGGGGCACTACATGATTTGCCAGAGTTCTAATAACCGGAAAGCAGCAGATTGGGGACTGACTGGAAGCTAGACATTCAGATGTCGCCTCCTCTCCCAACTGCCTCAGCCTGAGCAAGCCCAGCCTGAAGTCCTCCTCCA
Organism: Tonatia bakeri; assembly: GCA_004024845.1. NCBI lineage: Eukaryota > Metazoa > Chordata > Mammalia > Chiroptera > Phyllostomidae > Tonatia > Tonatia bakeri. The sequence goes on from PVIA01005383.1 coordinate 92,958, forward strand.
GGAGTCTACAGAGCTGCCAGGGAGGCAACATGGGTTCCCCACCTCTCCAGGTGTGTGTGTGCTCACGCTGTACCTGGGCTTCAGCAGCCCCTCCACCAGCCCTGGAATTTCCTGCCTTCCCGTCCTCATTAGTCACGTCCTATCTGAGAGCAGTGGAGTGCCTTGAGCGGGAGCGGAAACACTGCCCTGTTAATCAGGCCAGTCCTCTGATTAATCAGCTCAGGCCCTAGCCTGCTGGAGTGTGGTTAATACCAGAAAAAATCGTGGTCAGAAAAAAACCTTCTTCCTGCCCGAAACAGGCCTGGGAGGTGCGTGACTCCAGGGCGGGTATTTCTCAGAAGGAAAGCGTGCACCTGAAGGAGGGCCAGGAAGCTTGCAGGCAGGAAGCACGGGGTGGTCTGCAGCCGGAGCTCGGGACTGCGGGGGGGACGGAGATGAGCTGGCACCGGAGCCGAGTGATGAAGGAGGAATCATTCAGCTGTTTGGGGGATAAAGAGGGATTTCCTCTGAGGCTGGCCAGCTGTGCTAATTGGAAGACCAAACTGGGAAATCAGTAATTTTTGTTTTCTGGTAGAGCATCTGTGTGCCCTCTAAAATATGCACACGTGGTCTCCATGAGAGAGTCTGCAGGAAGTGGTAGAGCCACTTCCGCAGCAGGTGGGGTCTTGGCGGAGAGCGAGAGGCACAGTCAAGCCGGGTGAACGAGGGGAGGTTAGCACACGGATGGTGTTCAGAGGTGTCGACACGGATAAAGGAACCAGCGTGGACAGTGTGGTACCCTGGGACTAGCTGGCGCTTGGAGGAGCTGTTACCATCCAGGCCTGGGGGAAGGAGCGGGGAGGGCAGCACAGGAGAGGGACTGACAGGAGCTGGCGATTTCTGTAAAGGGTGGCGGCCAACCTGAAGCCACACTGGCAGGTGGATAAATACTCCCTCGACCCCTCTCCCCTCCATCCTCCAATCCCAGTGAGCGCTTCCCATTGGCCAAGCCCAACAGAAGCCAGATGGCAAGGGGACCGGGCGATGGAGTCCACAGAGTAGGATGGGGAAGGGTGAAGAGTGGACCTGGGCGAGCTCATTGAAAGTCCTCGCACACGCCGGCCTGGGCAGCAACCTCTCTCACCCACCCAGCAGCTGGCGAGGGCACTGCCATGTGCTTCCCCGGGCTCGACACTGGGAAATGCAGATGCTCTGGCCCCAAAACCCCACGGAGGCTGGAAAAGAAGAAATGACATCAATGCCACTCACGCTGTGTCTGAAGGAATTCTGGCCACGTCTCTGCAGCCCAGCCCAGGGTGGGAGATGGTTTTTGTGGGCAAGAAAGACCGTCATTAGCACAGCATCTCAAATCAGCATTCCATGAACGCGGGCCATAATTTACCATTCTCTAGGTCCAAGAAGGTTCTGGAAAAACAACCTGCACTTCATTTCTAACTTAGTGAGCGGTGTGCTGTTTATTGGGCCAGTGCCTGGTTTTGTTTATAAAATAACACACACTGCTGCCCCTGCCAAGGACCGGACATCCTGACACCAAGAAACGCAGCAATGAAATGAATCTCTGTGCTTGTCCAAATCTCGATTTTCTAAGGAAAAGTGTGGCCAGAGGTGTCAGGCCTGTAGTCCACAGGCCGATTCTGGATCTTTAAGAAACTGGTGTGGGCACCGTGCTGTTCTGTGTCTAAAAAGTGAAGCGTGAGTGGAAACGGAGCTTGTTTTAGTGGAAGAGCACTGAGACTGTGACAAGTTCTAGATGTGTGTGGGCCTCTGTGAACAGACCGTGAGCCACGGAAAGGCAGGCAGGGCCCTGGCTGGGTGGCTCAGCTGGTTGGAGCATCATCCCGTGCACCAAAAAGTTGCAGGTTTGACTCCTAGGTTGTGGGTTTGGTCCCCAGTCGGGGTGTGTACGGGAGGCAACTGATCGATGTTTCTCTCTCTCTTTCTCAAATCAATAAATATATTCTCAGGGGAGGACTGGAAAGATGATAGAGAGAGGCAGGGAGACAGGACCACCCAGTGCTGCATGCAGTGTGGCCCCCCCGCCCCCCTGGGCCGTGTAACGTGGCCACCCTGGCAGGACTCACTTTGTAACAAGACTGCACCAGGGCTGAGTGGAGTCCTGACTGTGAAGCTGCCACTTGCACTGACCCTGCCCTGCACCTCCCATCCCCCCTTTGCAAGGCAGCCACCGTACCCCTGAGTCAGAATTCTGGATCTAGCAACCGATGATGATGGGCTTTCAAACCCCAGCCCTCTCTCCTGGGGGGATGGGAGGTGCAGGGCAGGGTCGGTGCAAGTGGCAGCTTCACAGTCAGGACTCTGCCCGGTCCTGAGACCATCCACTGACCTCCATTTCCTGATCTGTGAAGGCGAGAGAAGAAAACTGCCTGTTGCGATGGAAAGAGATTACTCATAAGCACTGAGGACTGGTAAACATTCAACAGATATGCACTGTATATAAGAGAATATTTGGAGTGGACAATAATAACAGCTAACACGTATTGAACCCTAATAGGTGCTGGGTGTTGAGCTAAGGGCTTTGTTTTATTTAACTCATAGCATCATCTCAGTCCCCCTTTGGAGCCATGTCCCCGTTTCACACGTGGGGCACCCGGCACAGAGAGGTTCAAGGGCTTGTCCCAGGTCACCCTACTGTAGGTTGCAGAGGTGGGATTCAAACTCAGGCAGTCTGGCTTTCAAAGCCAAACTCTTAACAATGACTTTCAGTTTAGCAATGTTTAAGAAGTACATGTGAATTTTTATGGCATGAGTAGTTAAGTGAGAACACTCTTATTTGTGAATATTTTGCAAGAAGGAGAAGTTTCAAAATGAGGACCAGCAGAAGAGGCTGAGCCAGCTGCAGAGAAGAGCCTGCTGGGGGGTTGCTAGGCGTGTGCCCAGCAGGAAATGCTAAGTTCCCTGCCTCCCCCATCCACCCGCTCCTTCTGCCTCCCCTGCTGGGGCATCTTCTGCCTTCTTGTCCACTGTCCATTTCCTTCCAGAGACCCACCTAGGGGGGCCAGGCAGAAAGTGTGGACCTTTGAGCCACCCAGAGGAGCTAGCAGAAAGCGAGGCAAAGATCTCTGTCTTTACCCCCACCCCCCCAGCCCACACTCCAGCTGCCCTCCATCCCGACCCCCAACAATCTGTCCTGGCAACCAAGCACTCACTTCACAAACGGGAATGGGGCACCCGGCTCTGCACCAGGCACAGGCTGGGAATGAAGACCATGCAGAGCGACAGCTGCGGGACAATGACCTCAGTGGGCAGTGCAAAACATGCTGGGAAGGGGGTCAAGGGAGCAGGAAGGGGGGCTCAGCACAGATTGCTGGGGCCAAACACAAAGGCTTGAGAGGGGAAGTGACTTCCCAGTCTTAAAACTGGGGCAGGATTTCAGGCGGTCTTATGAGCAGAGAGGGATGCAGGAGTACATGCAGATGGTGCTGGGCGTACAGCTCAGAGTGGCTTAAGATAGGATGCAGGTGGTGATGATCGCTGTGGACGCACCTGCCTGGGTTTGAATCTCAGTGTTTCTACTTATTACCTGTGTGACTCTGGGCAAGCTCCTTGACCTCTCTGTGCTTCATTCCCCCAGGTGAACAATGGGAATAATAGTAGTATCTACCTCACAGAATGGTGAGGATCAAATGAGTTCATGCATTTAAATGCTTAGAACAGCACCTGGCACAGAGCACTCACAAACTGGGAGTTGTGAATATTGTTATTGTTATCTGTGAGCTTGTGGGGCAGAGGGGCCCTTGGGCTTCTGGGAGTTCTCAACAAAACCAGCAGGAGGTCCTGTCCTTCGTGCTGTCCCTGGCCACCTCTGCTGCAGGCACACTCGGGCCTTGGGAGGCACCAGGGATCCAGGAGGCAGCAAACTGCCTCCTACCGAGGTGCATGCAAAGAGGTGGAGAGGGCCCAAGCAGCAAGGGCACACCGCCTCACTGAGTGGCTACGGAGGTACTGAGGCTGAGGACACGGAAAAAAGATTGCTTCATGTACTCCCCCTTTCCCCAGCTTGGTACCTAGGGGTTCTGGATGTGGCTAGAGGACCTTCTGGTCCCTTCGCAGCGAGGCCCAGTCTGAGCCCGTGCTGGCCGCTCCAGAGCCTGTCCCGGGATCAGGATGGTAGTTGGGGACGGTAAGCGCTGTAGCTCCAGGGCAGGTCTGCAGCAGCGGGGGGTTTTCCGGTCCGGCGCCTAGCCCATGGTATGTGGTCAGTGTGAAAGGCGGGGCTCAGAACGGCAAACCTGGGTCCGCTGGTCGGGGGCGTGGGGGGCGGGGGATGCTGGGAATCACAGCGCAACGAGGCCGCGTGGCCCAAGGAGTGGGAAGGCCGGGGCGGAAACAGACCCGCCAAGCAGCCCAGGTCACCCCTCACCCCGCCAGTAGCAAAAGATGAAGTGCCCACACCAATTGCTGTGCCAGCCATAGGCGGGGACACTGGCGACGAGCGGGGTGACTCCGGCTGGTCCCTCGCCGTACAGGTATGTCTCCCCGAAGCCAGTCTTCTTCCTCTAGTCTCTGGGACCCGGGCGCAGTAGGCCGGGGAAACTGCGCGCGTGCAGCAGCCGGATCCCGGCGCCGGCGGCCGGCCGGCTCTACGCCTTCCCCGGCTGGGCCCCGTGAGCGCGTGGTGAGAGCGCGGGCCCGTGGCCCCTATGTGTGTGTGCGCGCGCGCGGGCCAGGTGCAGGAGCGTGTGCGTGTGCGTGTGCGCGAACCGAGCGGTGGCAGCCAAGTGCGGGCGCGCTGGGAGGGGGCCCAGCGGGTGCGTGGCGACGGCTGGCAGACGCGGCAGCGCCGGCGCGTCCCCGTCCCTCTTCCGGAGGGGTGTGTGCGCTGTGGTTGTCGCCTGGTTTAGCAGCCACCCCCTCGGCTGGCTCCGTGGCCACCTGGTAATTACTTCCAAAAAATACATACATATAATAAGACAGCTAACCTTTCACTGCCTGGAGCTCCGCGGCACAGGTGACCCAAACATTTTCTTCCCGGCCCTCAATCCGTGCGTTCCCTCTTAGGACAAGAGCAGCTCGTCTGGCAAGGGCCCTGATTCCGGAGACTCCAACGAGCGCCTCTGCGGCGGAGGGAGGACAGAGCTGGCCTGTGATTGGCTGCAGGAGCGCCGGGTGGGCTCGCTGGTTGGCAGACCCCCTGGCCGGCCATCGTGTGGACCCAGGTAATCCTCAAGCTAGAGAACAGTGATGCTGTGTTGAAAGGGCGCGGGAAGGCTCTTTGGTTTTTTAGCGGTGGGCAGAGGAGAGACTTGGAGCCAGTGGCTTTGGGCCGGTCACTTGCTGGGGCTGGGCCCCCGCCAAATGGAGATAAATAGCAGCCATGGCCACCTCACACGGGGGTGTGCGGACAAAACGGATGTGAGGACAAAACGTAGGTGAGAATGGTCGGAACTACACAAATCTGAGATAATACGGTCATGCTTTGGTTAACACTGCCGCTCTTCAGCTTCCAAAACAAGGCAGGAGGGACAAGAACTGAGTTGAACAGAGGAAGCAGGGCTGGACCAGTGCGCTTGTATTATACTCTATGGGTGCATTAGACACTATCTACCCTTGAGAGTTCTGTTCCAGAACCACGTGGCTTGGGTCCAAATCTTGGCTCTTCCAGTTACTAGAGCTTTCAACTTGAGATGATCCCCTACCCTCTTTTTAAGATTCAGTGTTGCCTGTGACGGGCATGATAGTGGAGCCTGCTTCCTAGAGTGGTTAGGAGACCATTCGGATCAATATCTTGCCCTGAAAGCCTAGCAGCGCCCCCTAAAGGTTAGCCGTGAGTGTTCTTGCTATTCCTGATACGTTGCGCCCTTTTTGGTACGATGCACTCTGTAGGGAGAGAAACAGTGGAAAACAGGTTTCATCCTTCCTAGCTAGCTGGTCTCAAACAAGATACCTTACCTCTCTGGTATCTCATGGGAAAAATGGAGATTATTATACCCTCCTTGCAAAGTTGTTATAAAAATTAAAATCATATAATCTTATGAATGAATACAACACATAAACCCTTCAGTGATTTTGGAGGAAAATAATACTTTTAATGTTCCAGTTATCTATTGCTGCATAACACACCCCTTCAGAAGGTAATGGCTTCAAATAACAGTGCTCATCTATTCTGCTCATGACTCTGTGACTTGGGCAGGGTTTGCAGGGGACGACCTAAGTCTGCTTCTTGCAACATCCGCTGAGACGGCCCTGCTGGGGCAGAAGGATTTTCTTCCACGATCACACGTGTGATACGTCAGTCGACCCTGGCCTCAGCTGTGGCTGTTAGCCAGGGTCTCAACTTCTCTCAATGTGGGCTGCTCTAGGAGGCCTCTTGGGCTTCCTCCCAGTGGGACCCCTAGGTTTTAAGAGCAACATCGCAAGAGACAGGAGGTGGGAGCTGCCAGTCTCTTCAGAGCTGGACTCAGAAGCTGGCGCAGTGTGGCTTTCACTTTATTCTTCTGGTCAAGTCGTCCCAGAGCCCACCCAGATTCAAGGGGAGGGGACTCCACACCCACCTCTCAATGAAAAGAGCATCAGACAATTTCCAACCATCTTGAATCTACTGGAACTTGAAAGTCTTCCCCTTTTGCTCCGCCCCCCAGGTGTCATGGCAACAAATTACATCATCTTTGCTAGAAAACCAGCGGAGATACACATAGGTCTGCCTGGGGCCTCAGCACAGAGCCTGGCTGGTCAGGATCAGTTTCTCTGGGCGCAGACATCCGGCCCGGTGGCTTCTCCAGTGTCTGTCTCCCTGGAACCGTGAAGCCTCAGACCCCAGCTCTGTCAAACCCAGGCCTATAAAACAAGCAGAAGAAGCCAGGGAGAGGGTAACTTGGATTCAGAAAGCTGAATTTTAGCAGGTGGCCCCGGCTGAGTGGAGTGAGCATCTCTGCGGCGCTTATGTCCCTGGAGAAGTCTGTTTGTGTCTCAAGAGGACCGCTGCCTGGGTGTTTGGAGTGGCTGTTGTCATACATTAGCAGGTCATTAATTGAAAGGTTGGAACACTCAGGGTGGGAAGGCAAGTCGGTGGGGGCAGCAGGCCTACGGTCACCATGGCAACCTTCAGGCCTATGATTTGTGCTTCCTGCAGCAGAGCAGGAAGGATGCCCCAAGCTGCTTGAACCTCCTCAGACAGACCACAGACTCTCCAGAGAGAAACCAAAGTCTCTCTTTTAGCAGTAGGTTTCCATTGTAATGCCCTTTCACACGGAGCTACCCACCCACACGCTCAGAGTCAAACCAGCCCACCTTCTTCCTGTGGCTTCTCCCATATCCTGCCTGTCTCCCCGAGTTCGTTAGCTCCTGACTTCAGTGTCAGCCACACTGGCCTTCTGGGTGGACTGCAGAGGTAAATGGAGTTTAGGGTCATGGATTGATTCCAACATTCAACACATTTCTGCTGTGCATTTATTTTGTCAGAGAACCATTCTCCCTGGCAGAGAACAAAACAGGTCCACCTGCTTCTTCCAGGTGGAGGTTGCTGAGTACAGGGAAAGACGGGCATTGACCAATAACCATACAGATTCCCATGCATTGCGTGGGCAGTGGTTAAAATACAATCAATCTGGCCCTGGCCCGTGTGGCTCAGTTGGTCAGAGTGTTGTCCCATAGTCGGAAGGTTGCAGGTTCAATTCCCAGTCAGGGCACATGCCTGGATTGAGGGTTCGATCCCCAGTCCGAGCGTGTTGTGATCCTCAGTCTGAATGAGTATGGGAGGCAGCTGATCGATGCTTCTCTCTCCCATTGATGTTTCTCTCTCTCCCTTTCTCCCCTCCTCCCTTCCTCTCTCTCGAAGCAACCAAAAAATGTCCTCGGGTGAGGAGTGTGTGTGTGCGCGTGTGTGTGTATAGTCTGTCCAGAAAGTATCTAGTCATGTAAATGAAAAATAGAGACTTTATTGAAGAAGATACAAGATGCAAGAAACATTGTACACAGGACAGTGACACCTCAGTCCCTTTCAAAGTAGGTGCTTTGGGGCCTCACACAGTTCTCCCAGTCACCATCAGCTGCCCCATCAGATTTTCCTGAATCTCGTCAATGGTCTGAAATCTCTTCCCTTTCAAACATGATTTTAGTTTTGGAAAAATCCAGGAGTTGCAGGGCACCAAATCTAGGCTGGTGGGGACACGGGGGGCTGAGTCACCTGGGTGATTTGATGTTTCACAAAAAAACTCTAAAGGAGACGTGATGCATGAGCAGGTGCATTGTCGTGATGAAGCTGCCCATCACCAGTTGCCCATAGCTGCAGCCTTCTGATTCATCCAGATAGTCTCCACAGAGGAATGTTCAAGCTTAATGCAAAATTGGATGCAGGTTCATTGCTGTATTTGCTCAGCCATTTGAATGCGACAGCCACACAGTACACAATGGCGTCTGCCACCCCACTGACTAGTGCAGTGAAGTCGTCATTGTCCTGTATGCACACTCCAGTCCACTCTCCTCGGCTGCCAGGTCACATCGATGTTGCGTGAACCATTCTCATCATGTTAACAATGGCTGGACTTTTTCTGGACAGGCTCTGTATACATATTCACACACACATATATTAAAATACAATTAATTTGGACCCTGACTTGAATCCCAGCTCTGCCACTTGCCGGGTGGGCCCAGTGCGATCACAAGGGTCCTTAAAAGTGGAAGCTGGGGGCAGGACATCCAGAGTCATAGGAGGAGTGACCGTGGGAGCAAAGGGCAGAGCACAGTGACGTGAGAAGGATCCGTCGCTGCTGGCTTTGAAGACAAAGGGCCCCAAGTTGAGGAATGCTGGGAGTCTTTAGAAGCTAAGAAGGGCTCGGAAATCCACTTCCCTTTCAACTATGTGGAAGGAACGCGGCCCTGCTGAAACGGATTTTAGCCCAGTGGGACCTGCATCAGAATTTTGACCCCCAGATGGGGAGAGGAGAACTCTGCATTGTCTGAAGCCGCTGGGTTCGTGGTGGTTTGTCCCAGAGGCAGCAGGAGGCTGATGAGACACCCAGGAGCCCTGTCTCTGAATTCAGACAGCTCTGCTGCTCACAGCCCTGAGCCCCTGGACAGGTTGCTGGCGCTGCCCGAGTCGCAATGCCTCGCCTATAACACAGGGACAGCCCTGCCTCGCGGGGTCGATGTGCAGGTGAGAACAGGAAACGTTTGGAAAGCACGCAGCACAGTACCCGGTACAAAGCATGTGCTCCCAACATGGCAAGGACTGTGTTCCTTGGTCCTAAGTGGTTCCCTTCTGTTCTGTAACAGCAAGAGGGCCAAGGTGCCAGGCACTTTGGGAGACTTTTCAATTCACACCTGGCCACTTCTGAATGTGCAACAATGCGGCACTTTGTATCAGCTCCTCCGATGTCAGTGCACATGTTGAAGTGTAAGGCCCAGGGGAGGTCAAGGTTGGCCCTCAAGACACAAGTCAGCCGAGGTGCCTGCAGGTGAATAGCAGATGGCCCATGATAGATACTCCTCGTGCTTGTCAGAGACCTCGAGGGTGCCCTGAGACCTTGCCCTGACCAGCTCCAAATCAGCGGCGTAGCCATGGGGAAGAAGGTCATGCACCATAACAAGCATCTTGCCAAGTTGGCTGGCCCACCCTTCACCTTTTCTAGGGAGAGTCAGGCTGTGGGGCAGACCGTGTAGCCTGAGGGAGCGGTGCTGCTACCACCATCCTCATCATCTTTGCACCCTCACTAACACTGAGGACCTACTAAGCGCCAGGCACTTGTTGGAGCTCATTTTTCTGACTCTTGCAGACGTCCTTTGGCTACCCTGGAGTGCAATTTCTCAAGGCCACGTAGCCTGACACTGGCAGCCCAGGGCCTTGACCTCCACAGTCAGGCCCAGAGCCTCTGCTTTTAACCCCCAGCCTGTGAGCACAGGGTTGTTGCCATGTGCTGGGGCCTTGCGTGGTGCCACCAGCTCAGGGCAGACTCCAGAGTCCTCCCTGTGAGGACACCCAGGCCTTGTGGCCTGGGACTCTGTTGCCCTCAGAATAGCCTGCAGAACATTCCAGCAAATCCCACCAGCATTTCAGAGCCCAGGTCCCTGGAGCAGATGTTTATTTGGGGGCGGGGCAGACAGGGACTCCCAGGGTTCAGCCAGGCCTTTTGGTCCGTCATCCCAGGACGCGTCTGCTGTACTTCGTGACTGCTGCCCCTGGGGCTGAAAGAGGGCAGGGGAAATGAACTTGGTGGGGGGAGCTGGCCCAGTGTACGCCCGTCTGTCTTCCCAAGAGGGAAGGGGGCCCGGAGGGGGGCCTGGCAGCCCCTGGGAGGCCGCCGCACCCCACAGGGCTGGAGCATCCTCATCTGTCACTAAGGGCCCTGGTCTGCTCAGTGGCACCTCCAAGGTTCTGGCACTTGGGGCTTAAGGAGAGAAGTTTAAATGGGGGAGGTGGGCTGGGGGCTTCTCTTGAGGCTCCATTTTTATTACAAACTCACTACTTTTACTCAGGTGCAGGTTTACCCAGAGAGGTTTGGGGGAGTCGAGGTTCTGGGTCTCTAGGTCACCGCAGGCCACTGCCTGGTGCTTGTGTCATCATGGCTTCTCATCCTTCCTTCCTGTCTCAGGTTCAGGACAAAGCCCAGCACCAAGGTCAAGTGCAGCTCAGGCTGCTCTTTCTCTTACTGCGTGAGCCTTCCACAGAGGACGTGGGCCCCGGCCCGGCCATTTGGAGTGGAACTGAAGGCAGCTTCCTCCCATCTGCAGCCCCCAGGCCTCAGTGGGGAGGGAAGGGGGGGGCCCTCGCCCTGGAGAGGGGAAGACCCCCCTGGCAGATGAGGTGGCGCATACTGTTGGCAGAGGGGACTGGACAGCCTGGGCATCTTGGGAGTCTTGGTGGGGAGGAGAGGACACGGTGTCCTCAGCAGTTCTTCCAGGTACAGACAGCGAGGGTGGGGATGGCCTGTGTGTGCGTGCCTGTGGGTTCGGCTGCCCTGTAGAGAGACCCAGGGCGCTCTCCTTGGCCGGTGTGTCCTGGGGGGAGCCAGGCATTCACCAGGAAGTCGACCCCTCACTCCTAATCCACCCATCCTTTTGTGTGATGTCAGGGAGAGCCAGTTGCTTCCACACTCAGAAACAGCGCCGGTGTCTCTGTGAACACCGCCGCACTGCACCGAGGCACAGCCTTTCTCGGTAACTAACGTAGGAGACCACCGAGGAGGGCCCAGGCCCGCAGAGGGGGGTTTTACAGGACTAGAGCGACTTGCTCTCTGGAGAAGACAAGTCTTGCAGACCCCGAAACAGAGCAGGGAGCACGCACATCCTCGGTGACCCCCACCCCCGTGCATGGTGGGTGTTGGCTCCCTGGTTCTAGTAACGTGCCCCAGGAGCAGCTTCTGAGGAGGGAGGGGGTCCTGCCAAGACAGCGTGGCGCCTGTGGCGTGGCAGCAGGTTGTTAGAATCCCAGCTCCACCGCTTAGCTGTGAGACCCTGCCTGGCAGCCTTTGCCTGGCTGGGCCTGGGTTTCCTCCCTACCTGGATGGTGAGGAGGCTGGGCTAGGGAGCCTCCAGGGGCCCTATCCACCCTGCTGTGCTGACAGTTCAGTGAGTGCTCCCAAGAGCCAGAAGACCCCAGGACGCCAGAGCCCTGTGCTTGCTCCCGACTCGTGCCGCACTGTGGAAAATCACTGACGCTGCCTTATCCGTGGCCCCGAGCCCTCCTCCAATGCCCTGGCTCCGCTGGTCTGCAGAACGGTACCCAGCCCCTGTGACACGCACATCAGCACTTCTGCACTTGGCTGCCCACTAGCGTTGTCCAGGGAGCTGTGAAAGACCTGGGTGCCACCAGTGCATCTCCAGGAAGCGTGGTTTCATTCACTTGGGGTGGGGCTTGGCATCGGTATTGTTTTTATAAGCTCTCCAGGTTTTTTCTAAGGCACCTGCGACCCACTGACCCAGATGTTGGTTGTGGTGGCTGGAGGGTGATAGCCTGGGGTGGGAGCGGAAACAGTCAGCTTACCCCTGACTCTGCCTGTTGCCCTGTTGTTCTCGCTGGGGTCCGCTGTGTACTCAGGTCACCTGAGCATCAGCCTATATGAGCAGCTCCAGTGAGGGTCCCTGGCGCTGGGGTTCAGCTACCTGCATCTCCTCTCCCAGGATCCTGTAGGCACTCAGAGGGGTTCGAATGGTAGGGTTAGGGCACCCCACTTCTCCTGCATGCCCCCCCCAGTTCCCGAGGTCCCCTGTCCCTACTTCAGGCTTTAACACTCCCTGGGAGGTTGCTCACTGTGCCTCTGACTGTGGGTGTGGGAAGCAGACTGGGGATGGTGGAGGGAGCAGGCCTGCCGCCCTCGTCCCGCAGCTGCCTGGCGGGCCACTGTTCCTGGGCGGCTGCCAGCCTGACACCGGATCGGACTGACAAGTTCACATGATTCTGCCTCAGCCCGGGAACCAGCAGCCTCCAGCTGGGGTTTTCTAGACGGAGCTGGGAGGCGCGGTCTGCGGGAGATCGCTGGAGGGGGAGCGTGGGTCCTGACTGGGGGGTTTGCCAGCTGGGCAAGGTGCTTCTGAGCTCCTCCCTCGGGCCTCCCGGAGCCGGTGGAGGAAGCTCATCTGTTTGAGGTTTGAGGGCAGAGCTCAGCCGTGAAGCAGAGCCACAGAGGCCCCGGGATTCCCTCTGGGACAACTCCCTCTCGCTGCCGCTGTCTCCCTGCTCGTCGCCGTCACTGGCTAACAAACCATCCCCATCCTGGGTTCCGTAGGCTGAGCAGGTGGGGGTCAGCCGGGCTGTTTCCAAACAGGACCGTGGCCCATTAGAGGGGCAGGAAGTCAGTTCAGTAGCTCATGACCTGCCTGTGGAAAAACAAAATAGGATAGCTGTGATTGGAGTGCGTCGCAGACGGTAGGGTAAGTATTGCTTTGGGGAAGTTTGTTTCTGGGTGCTTGCATGTGTGTGTAGAATGTGTGTGCTGGGTCACAACGTCAAGTGCATTTCTCGCTGTGGTTTGTGGCCAAAAGAGCTTAAAGGCAGCGAGTTGGTGCCTCCATGCCTGGATTCTGGATTCAGACCCCCCTGGCTCACCATGTGAACTTGACCAACTGTGTTAGCCTCTCTGGGCTTCAGGCTCTGTGAAATGGGTTGGCAGCACCAGCCCCACCTGAGACACAGTGACTTTGTGAGCCCAGGTGAAATTGAACTTGGAAACAGTTACCAAGCCTTTAAAAATGAAATTCTATCTTCTCATCGTTGGTGGAGCAAGGCTACCTCGGGGAACGGAACGACAGGGGCTAAGGAAAAATGCTCCCCAGTTTCTACTCCCGCTCCGGGGGGGAAGCATCAACAGCCTCTGGAACACACCCTTCTAGGAAACGGAACAACTTGGTTAGAGAGTGCGGCAGTCTGACCAGATAAAGGAAGAGAAGCTGGGCCGGCAGGAAACTCCCTGCTCTGCGGGCTCCCGTGAGTAATTGTCTGTGCGCCCGTGTGCGCCCCGCAGAAGAGACGGGGACGGGTTAGATCACTGTCTGTGTCCCGGCCGCACGCCAGCACGGGCCCCTCCTCCTGGCTGGGAACACGTGAAGGTTCTTACCTTGCGTCAAAGAGGCCCTTCCTCCCTTTCAGGGCTTAAGTTCCCTTGGTCACTGAAGTCCTCGGAGACACCTCTGTGCCAATGAGCGTTTGTTTGAAGACTCGCCTTTGGGTGTTGGGCCGCCTGTGTGTAGTGTCTGTCTCTGGGCTGAGTGGTAAAGTTTCTGAAGTAGGTGCAGTGGGTCCTCGTTTGGTTCTTTGCTCTGGGGGAACCACAGCCGGACACACTGGGTGTTTTTGGTGTCTTCGATAGGCGCTAAGGAAACGGTTGGCTGGGCAGAGTACCCTCCAGGTGCAGGGGGCTGGCCTGGGACTAAGCCTGGTGGCCCTCGTGGTGGCATCTCTAAGGACGGGAGCCTGGCGAAGCCCGGAGATAGAGGGTGGCCACTCAGGACGATCACGATGGACAGACAGAGAGCGTGGCGTGAGGGCAAGTGCAGGCCGGTCTGAGTTCAGAACCTGGCCAAGCACACTGTACCGGTGGGGTCTGGAGCAGGTGGGTCCATCTCGCTCTGAGCCTCGGTTTTGTCTCCTCGTCTGTCTGTAAAGGGGCCCGGTGAGAGCCATGTGTGGAAGGCTCTGGGCGGGTGGGGCTCGGCTCTCCCACCCCCTCTCCGTCTGCACGCTCACAGAACACTTTTGCCTTGCCCACTGGGTTTTCCGATTTCGGAGGAGCTAGATGCCTGTGCAGGCCAGGCGGACAAGGGCCACCCCTGGCAAGGTGCAGTTTCCGCCTGGGGCTGCCCATCCTCGGGGACTGGTGGCAGGGAGGGCTGGCCGTGCCAAGGCTTTGGTGGATGGGCAGGGCCCTCTGAGCAGCTCAGGCAGCTGGAGCAGGAGGCCTCAGTGATTCCTCCTTGTCGCTTTTCTGTTTCTGTTAATGAAACCTCCTCTGTCCCAGGCCCAACTTCAACCCTCCCCCACCCAGCCATCTGATAATCTGCCAATCCACCCATCCATCTCCCTACCCACTAACCCATCCATCCATCCAGGTACCCGTCACCCATCCAGCTGTTCACATACCCACCCATTTAGCCATTCATACATCCCCCCACCCAGTCACCCACCTACCCACCCGTTTACTCCCATCTGTCCATCTGCCCCTCATCCGTTTGTCTGGCATCCATCCACCCATCTCTTCATGCATCCACTCATCCAACACATCATTTCTGGGAGCTTATCAGGACTGAGCACTGAGACCCATCTCAGATTTGTCCCTGACTGTTCTCTGCCACCCTCCTAGTTGGTGGTTAGTTACCACAGCTTCTTCTGGTGTCCTGGTGGGCCACACCCTCCTCACACCTAGCTCCAGTCACACCAAGCTACTTTCAGTTCCCCGATGGAGCCCCCACTCTCTCTCTCTCTGTATCCCCTGGGTTTGATCTGTTGCATGCATTGCTTCCACAGGCAGGAGCCGCCCGCTGCTTGGGCAGCCCTCCCCCTTCCCCTGGCCTGAGCATAACACGCTGCTCGGGAAGGCTTTTCTGGCCAGGCTGGGTCGCTTCTGCTGCACCCCCTTCAGTCCTGCGCCCTCCCTGGGTGCTGGCTGGCTTTTCTCCCCTCTCCTGTGAGGCTGAAAGCAGCTGGAGCTGTACTAGGGGCCAGTCCAGTGCAGCGCCCTCCGTGTTGGAGAGAATCCATAAGGATTTGTCGTGTGAATGAACAAGTGAATGGGGGACGGGTGGGCGGATAGATAAATGGACGGACGGATGGACGGACAGACAGACCGACAGACTGCTGGATGGTTGGAGAGCCATTAAAGGGTTTGGAGCAGCAGCGATTCAGTTAGATTAGCGTTTCAGAGGGTGGCTCTGCCGTGGTGAGATACAGGCAGGGAACCCGGCAGGAGGCCGCAGCATGGATTCTGGGGAGGAAGTCTCCACCCAGCCAATCTGGGCGCTGGTGAGGGAGCCGAAGAGGAGGAGGTGGACGTGGGAAATGTTCAGGAGTGGGAAACGGCAGACCAGACAATGAGGTGGGTGCTGTGGATGAGGATGAGGGAAGAAGGTGAAGGCCAGTCATCCAGCCTGAGTGACCGGGCAGCAGGCAGCAGACCAGTGGAGGAAAGGACAGAGGCGGGACGGGCCTCGCTGAGCGTGTCCTGCATGGCGACAGGAAGCTGCTGATGTCCACTTTCTGCCTGAGGAGGGCGGTGAGGTCTGGGAGCGCTGAGGGTGCCGATGGGCAGAGCCCCCCGGAGAAGCCATCGCCCCACGGACAGAGAGCGTGTGTGGAGGGGAAGCACAAGCCAACGGTGAATGTTAGCAGGGGGCAACCAGTGAGCCCCACCGTCCCCTGCCCGGAGCGGCGATCACTTGAGTGGGTGGCATTCCCGTCTCACGAGATCGGAGGCTCCCTGAGGGTGGGAGCCGCTTCTTCTGCACCCAGGTCCCCCCTGTCCGGTCCGCTGCCTCACGCCCTGTAGATGCTCCGTGGAGGCGCACTGAAGGGGACCCAGAGGTGCTAGACTGTCGGGCAAGCCAGTCCCTCCCTTCGGGCCTCAGTGTCCTTGTCCCCGAAATGGGGGAAATAATGAGGTTGTTGTGGAGACTGGGCAGGAGTGCAGACGTGAAATGCCCCGGGAACCGTAAGGGATTTTGCAGACACAGAGTGGAAGTCCAGTCACTGTGTCCTGAAACACAGCGCCCGTCCCTCCCTCTGGAAAACCTGAATCGGGCTGTTGGTCTCGCAAAAGCTGAGTCCTAGTTCTGACCACAAGATTCTGTTGGGTGTTAAGTTCCCCTTGTAGCCACCTATGCTCCCCAGCCTGGAACTTGGGTAGGACACTTGATCAGGAGCAAAGCCCAGACCTTCTAGACCTTTTGAGTCCCTTGCTAGTCCAGGGGTGGCTCACAGGCCAGCGGCACCAGCACCAGCGGGGAGCTTGCAGCAAATTCTCCAGCCCTGTCTCAGACCCACTGAGTCAGAAACTCCGGAGGTAGGGCCCCGTAATCTGCTGTAACAGATCCTCTCGGTGACTCAGCTGCACCCGAGGCCAAGAAGCATTGTTTAGAATGTCAAACCCTCTTTCTGCTGGAAAGTGAGTGCAGGAGGTACTTTAGGCACCGTAAATGCTGCTGCTTTGCCCTGCGGGCCTGGCTGTCTGTGACTTTGCTTGCCAGACTTCACTTATTGTTGGCCCAGGAGAGCAGAAGCCACGGGCCTGTGCCCCAGGCCATGCCGCAGGGGAACACGCTCCCACCAGTGAACAGCAGCTCGAGGGCGGAAGACTCCCAGGGGATTCTCAGGACCTGACGGGACATGTTTTTGTGGTGACTCTGTTTGCCCTGTTTGACACTCGAGGGCCTGTGCTTACGAGTGAATGTCATCTTCCTGCCGGCGGCCTGTGCCTGGACTGTGGAGACCCTGAGTTCTGGCCGGGTGGCCCTGGGGATAGTTTGGGGCACTGGGCTGCTGTCGACTTCCTCATAGGTAAGCCAGGTGAACTGTTTCGCCCCACAGGTGTGGGCGTGGGATTCACAGACAAGAGAACTGGCCAGAGGAGGGCAGGTAGGGCCAGCTCCTGACTGATGGGGCTGTGGGAGGAGCCAAGGGGCCGCAGGTCTCAGCTGCCCCTTGTCCCCTTCCTTTCTCCGCCAAAACATGGCAGCAACACAAAAGCACAAAAAAAAAACAAGAAAACCCCGTGCACAGTGGGTGGGAATGTAAAATGGTACAGCCCCAATGGAAAACAGAAAGACAGTTCCTCAAAAAATTAAAAATAGAACTACCATATGACCCAGCAATTCCATTTCTGGGTACGTACCCCTGACCCCCCAAAGAAACTGTGAGAGCAGGCACCCAAACAGAGGATTCGTGTGCCCAGGCTCACAGCGGCGCTCTGCGCAGCAGCCGAGGGATAGATACCACCCAAGTGTTCACTGACACGTGAAAGAACAAACACAGAACATACATGTAGGGAAATGGAACTCAACCTTACATAGGAAGGAAACTCTGACGCATGTTACAGCATGGACGAGCCTCGAGGACACTGTTCTGCGTTACATAAGCTCATCACAACAAAGGACAAACACTGTGGAAGCCCACTTGTCTGAGGGACCCAGAGGGGTCACGTGCCTAGAGACAGGAGGCAGGGCGGGGGGACCGGGGGCTGGGGGCAGGTGGGAGTGGGCGTCCATGTGGAGTGGGGCAGCATGTCTCGGGTGGGGAAGGTGAGGGGCTCTGGGGATGGGTGGCAGGTGGCCATGGTCATCCTGCAGTTCTAGTGTCCTTAAGGCCAGAGAACTGTACACTTAAACAGTCAGCATGGTAAATTTTATGTTGTGTACATTTCACCACCATTAAAAACGACAACGAGAGGCAGCCCTTCCACCACCATCGCTGAAACCCCAGGCCTGTGTGCTGGAGAGGGCATGGGGGGCTGGGCTTGACGGGAGGTCCTCGTTTCCTGGGGACTGAGGGGTGCGGGTGAGTCTCAGGCGGGGACTGGAGGTGGCAGGGAGGCGGGATGTGGAGCAAGGAGACCTGGATTCTGACACCAGCGCCTCCTTCCTTGGGCTGGCTCCAGCAATCACCACCCCACCGCCCCAGGGACCTGGGCTTCCTCACTGTAGGATGGAGAGGTGGTGTCCATTCGTTCATCCAGGGGGTTCATGAGTGTGCGTGGCATGCCCGGCACTGTGCCAGGGCGTGAGGCCTCTGCCCTGGTGGGGTTTACATTCTCGTGGAGGAGACGGGTCACCCACAAGCAGACAGGGAAATGCAGAGGAAAAGTCTCAGATACTGATGGGTGCTCTGTGGAGCAATCCAGGCGGACGGTGGGACGGTGGCAGGGGAGGGGCTGCTTAAAGCAGGGCAGCCCGGGCAGGCCTCGCAAGGGGAGGAGGTGTCGTTGAAGCTGAGATCTGGCAGCAAAGGAGCCAGCCCTGAGGTGAGATAGAGGTGGGACAAGTGGAGGCAGCAGCCAGTGCACAGGCCAGCAGTGGGGCTGCGTGACTGGGCGGCACAGGAAGTAGGCCACGTGGCTGGCGTGTGGCAGTGGAGGGCAAGTCCGATCCTGTTGGGCCTTGCACACCCCATGAGGAACATGGGTTCTGCCACAGGTGTGGTAAGAAGCTGTCTCAGTGTGTTGTGAGCAAGGATGAGGAGGGTCTGCTCTGCATCTGGGAATTGCATGGATGATGGTTGGGGCATGTGTGGGGAGCTGGGGCAGGGGTGGGCTCGGGTGTGGGGAGGGCCGCAGGGAGTCCAGGTGAGAAGGGGCAGCTCTGGATCAGACCAGTCACCTGCCCATTTTAAAGACATGGTGAAAGCTATGGGCCCTTCCCCCAGGGACAAGAACACACATGCTTATATAAGATTGAGCATTTGGTTGCAGGGGCCCACAGGGCGGGGCAGGGGCCGTGACAGAGCCTGCAGGAGGGTGGCCATGACAGGAGGGGGCCCTGAACTCTGAGGGGCTCTCCTTCTGGTGAGAAAGAAGCAGCTCCTTGTGGTGAGGGGAGGGCACAGGGCAGGGCCGATCTGCTGCTCCCGCCGAGCTGCCACTCAGACCCCACCCGTTCCGCATCTGCAGCTGTGTTGCAGACCACGCGTTCTCGGGGCCAGGGTGGAAGTGGGTTCTTGGATGGGGTGAAGAACCTTCGATATTACAGTGACTTGCCATCCCCCCAAAGGGCATGGTACAGGAACAGATACACAGTGTATACCTGAGCTGTTAAAATTTCATGGCGAGGGGGTGGGGTAGGGGGAATGTATAAACAGGCTCCTTGAGAGGATAATTGTGGGGGGAAAAAGTTGAAAGCAACCTTGATTTAGACCCAGCCAGGTTTCTCGCCTGAACAGGGGGTGTCAGAGTAGTGGAGAAGCTCAAGCCTGTGACTCTGATGCACTAATTTGTAAAGGAGGCTCCCAACCAGAAGTCGTGTTCTGTCTTGGTCAGCGGTGTTTGTGTGGACAGCCACCTCTCTGCTAAGTTCTCAACAGTGTGGCCTTTCACTAACGCGAGTGGGGGAGACGACCGCCTCTCGCTCCACCTCTTTGCTGCTAGAAAGCAGTGCCGTGCATTCTGACACCCGCCCTCTTCGTGGCCCCGGTACTGGCCCCGAGGGCAGGTGGTTTTGTCCCCAGTGTTCAGAGGAGGAGGCTGAGGCTCAGAAAGGGTAACTGGTTGGCACAGCCTGTAAGCGGCTGATCGTGGCCTGGTGCTCCTGGCCGTCACTGCCTCCGCTGGGTCCCGGAGCTCCGTGGAAAAGAAGAGAGTTAGCACCTGCTGAGAGACACCCAGGGACCCGGGCAGCACCTGAGGGAAGCTTGGCCCTTGTTTCTGGCCGGAGCACTGTGGGATGTGGACAAGGCTGGGCCTCTTTCTCGCCAGGTGGAGAGGCCCCAGGAGGGGCTGTGGCCTCGGGGTGACCTGGTACATTCCTGTGGGCAAGGGGGGACGATGCTCATGGTGCTTGCTGCTGTGGAAGACAGGGGCTGGGCCCTCCCCGTCGCACCTGCAGCAGGTTGGAGTCAATCTTTACCTTCAGCTTTCCTTGGAGAGCTGGGCTCAGCAGGGGCTGTGCTCACAGGGCCGGGGACATAAACGAAGGGCAGGAAGCCAGGGCAGGCAGATGGGGAGACCTAAGCCACATTCCAAGGTTCTAGTTGAGTTGGAGCTGGTTGGCTGGGCCACCCTCTGAATTAAGTGAGGCCCTCAGAACAGCACCTGGCACACAGTGGGTGCTTTATACATGTTAGTTCCTGTTATTCTAAGCCTTTCCCACCTTTGGCTTTCAGAGGCTCACTTACCACCAAGGGAGCCCAGCCTCTGACCCAGCTTGAACCACATCCTGTAAACAGCATGGCGGCAGAGAGACGGCCCCACCCCCTGCGCCCATAAGGGGGGAGCCCCTTCTGGCCCAAAGATGGGGAACATCACCGCGAACAGCTCCTCGATGAACTGCACCATTGACCACACCATCCACCAGACACTGGCCCCAGTGGTGTACGTCACGGTGCTGGTGGTGGGCTTCCCGGCCAACTGCCTGTCTCTCTACTTCGGCTACCTGCAGATCAAGGCCCGCAACGAGCTGGGTGTGTACCTGTGCAACCTGACGGTGGCCGACCTCCTCTACATCTGCTCGCTGCCCTTCTGGCTGCAGTACGTGCTGCAGCACGACAACTGGCTGTACGGCGACCTGTCCTGCCAGGTGTGCGGCATCCTCCTCTACGAGAACATCTACATCAGCGTGGGCTTCCTCTGCTGCATCTCCATCGACCGCTACCTGGCCGTGGCCCACCCCTTCCGCTTCCACCAGTTCCGCACCCTGAAGGCGGCCGTCTGCGTTAGCGTGGTCATCTGGGCCAAGGAGCTGCTGGCCAGCGTCTACTTCCTGCTGCACAAGGAGGTGGTGGAGGACGGGAACCAGCACCGCGTCTGCTTCGAGCACTACCCGCTGCAGCCGTGGCAGCGCGGCATCAACTACTACCGCTTCCTGGTGGGCTTCCTCTTCCCCCTCTGCCTGCTGCTGGCTGCCTACCGGGGCATCCTGCGGGCCGTGCACCGCAGCCACGGCACGCAGAAGAGCCGCAAGGACCAGATCCAGCGGCTGGTGCTCAGCACCATGGTCATCTTCCTGGCCTGCTTCCTGCCCTACCACGTGCTGCTGCTCGTGCGCAGCCTCTGGGAGTCCAGCTGCCAGTTCGCCAAGGGCGTCTTCAACGCCTACCACTTCTCCCTGCTCCTCACCAGCTTCAACTGCGTGGCCGACCCAGTGCTGTATTGCTTCGTCAGTGAGACCACCCACCGGGACCTGGCCCGCCTCCGTGCGGCCTGTTGGGCCTTCCTCACCTGCTCCAGGACCGGCGGGCCCAGGGAGGCCTACCCTCTGGGTGCCCCCGAGGCCTCCACGGGGAAGAACGAGGAGCCTGAGTTATTGCGGAAGCTCCACTCGACCTCCCAGACCCCTAACTCACCTGGAGGGGCAGGGTCGCCCACAGCCAGGCTGGCCTAGCCAGAATCCTCTGTGTGGGGGTGTGTGTGAGGCCTGAGCTTGCTGGCCGGCCGCCCCCCCACTTTCTGCTGGAGAGAACGGTGGGTTGGGGTCACTGAATCCTGGATCTGGGCTGCGGCAAGGCCTCTCTGGCTCCAGGGGGCCTGCTGGAGCTCACTGAGCCGGCCGGGGTGCGCCCCATCAGCTCAGGGTGTCTTCCATGCAGCTGGGCCGCTGGCGGGAGGAAGGCAGTGAACTGTCAGCTCCAGAAGGTTTGCAAAGAGAAGCTGGGGTGGGGGTGCAGAGTTCGAGAGGCACTGGAACATGGGGGTGGGTACCTGGGTGTGCATCTGCCAGGGCCTTCCAGTGCCACTGCTGTCACAAATGACACCTGCCCAAATGCATGGGCGGTGCATCCGAGGAGGTGACATAAAGCTGTGTGGTCATCGTCAACCATGGAGCCCCCCTAGGGAGGGAATGGAAGGGAGAGGCATGGGGCCAGGAGGCTGGGTGGGAGAAGGAGTGTGGGGAGGCATCTGGGGCACTGGCAGTGTACATGGGGGCCGGGGGTAGTGTCGGGCGGAGGAGAGACCCCGTACGCAATTTCGCAGGGAGAGCTGAGCAGTCTCCCCAAGCTCCAGGGTAGGTGGAGAGCCAGTCTCAGGGCTCCCAGGGCTCCCTGGGGCGATGCCTGTGGCCCTTGAAAAAGTCAGCTCAGAAGCACAGGTGTTGGGACAGGGGCTCCAAGACGTGTTCGGGTGAGCTCCCCTCACAGACTCCTGATGGGGTCTGTCTCTGCCTGCCGGGAGCACCAGACCCCAGAGCCTGGGAGAGAGGAGGAGAGAGAGAGAGAGAGAGAGAGAGACCAACCCTGTGTTCAAAGTGCCAGGGTCTCCATGACAGCTGCGTGCCGAGACACTGAGGCCAGAGTCGTGGGACTACTAGCAGTGTCCCCCAACCCCACCAGCCTCTGCTCCATCCCCTGCCACACCCACAGGGGAGCACAACATTCTACCCGAGTTCTCAGATGCAACAAAACGCATAAAGTAGAGACGCGTTTTCTGGTGTCTCTCAGCCCAAAGCTCCCCTGCAGCTTAGCCCCCGTGCAAAGACAGGAGGGGCCCTGGGCTCACCTTGCCCCCTGGTGCTCCCACACTGCACCTTTGCCAGATATCCTGCCGCACCCATCTGGAGAGGGGTGGTTTCCCATGGGCTGTGTGGAGCTCAGGGGCACAAACCGCCATCTTCTGTCCTGGCCAGGAAGGCTGGGCACCGGGTCAGATCTCCTGCAGCTTGGTGCCGGCCACAGTGAGCCCCTGCCCTGGGGATCGTACCAGGGACCAGAAGAGCTTATTGCCACCCCAGGGACCTGCCCACCTTCACACACATGCCAGCCCTCCAGACGTCCTGGTTGGTACACTGGGGCCAGCTCCCACCTCCCTGGAGTCTGAGTCCCCCACAGAGCCTGGGGTGGGACCAGGGATGGGGAGGTAGAAGCTGGCATCGGTAGAGTGATTCTGGAATCTGCTAAGGGGAGGGCCAGGAGAACATCTTCAGTCTTTCTTCCCCTCCCTGTACCCTGCCCATCGGGGAGCCCAGGGAACACCATCTAAAGGCAGAGAGCCCAGGCTGGGCTGCCCTGAAGTGGGGTGCCAGGGTTACATGTAGCTTTGACTGGGCAGCACCCGCCCCAGCTCCTTACGGAGGGTCTCCCATGACCTGAGGAGGTTCTCTTCCCCTTCCTGGAGGAGGAAGAGGCCAGGTCTGAAGGTGGCTGAAATGGTCACACAACCAAGAACCTTCCTCCCTGCCCAGCCCAGGCTCTTCCTGGGGCAGTGGCACCGGTCAAGTGCTCCGTGCCTCCTCCCTCCAGACGTCCCCCTGGTTTGACCATCAGTGCCGGCATTCCCACCGGGCCGGACTGCAGGAGCTGAGGGCGGTTCCACTGACTATCAAGAGTTGTATTTTTGTATTGTCCCTTTATGCCGAGTATGTGTGTGTCGGACTGGGTGATGGAGTTGTGTAGCAAACTCCAGCCTGGGAATAAAGCACCCAGCTGCAGCCG